>OMLM01000477.1:0-13037 GCA_900302695.1 Helostoma temminkii
ACATTCAGTTCAGACTATCTAAAAAACTTTATTTGGAGGTATAAATGAGAGTAATCCACACAAATATTAAGAGTATGCAATGCCATAGTTGTAATAAATCAAAATAAACCTCTAAAATTGGGTTATTTACTTGAATACACCGGCTCCCATGCTGCTCATAGAAGAGACTTTAAACAGCTGCTACTTGTTTATAAATCTCTACATCAATCTGAAGCCAAAGTACATTTCTAATAAGCTTGAAGAGTACAAACCAAGTAGGTCACTGAGATCTTCGGGAAACATTAAACTAATTAAGTCTCAAGTTTGAGCTAAAAGCATGATTAAATTTCAGCTTGTACACTGTAACCATCTGAAAACTACAGTAATTGTCTTAAATGTTCTTTACTTTCTTTACTTTAGCCACTTTCTAAGTGAAAACTCTTGTTTTTTTTTTCCTTTCATTCACTAATGGTCTTTTCTACACTTCTGAACTGTGGACTAATAATAATAATAATAATAAACTATAGTTTTAGTATTATTTCTGGTCCTATTTATTTTAATTAATTGGTTTTATTTTCCTGTTAATCGTGCACCATGTAAAGCATTTTAAACTGCATCAGGGTTTGAAAGATCCTACACAAATAAACTTCGACTGTTCTTTCTTCACAAGCTGATGTGTCAGACAGTTTGAGGGACAGGTTCTGAACATCACAACTCCCATCATAAGGGAAATGACTCAGTGTATGATGTAAGCTCACGTCTCACAATCCTTTCGCTTCAGAAAAACCCTCAACTCTTCCAGCTTTTCCAGATATGTTTTTTCTTCACACAATGAGCCAGCTACCTTGTTAATCTTGCAGGAGCCACTTTGAGTCTGCGTGTTCATACATTCAGTGTCTGGAAGTGAAAGCTGTGTTACCTTGAAAGCAGAGAGTACGCAAGCTGTTCTCTCTGGAGCAAATCACTCCTGCTGCTCGGCCTCCTAATCTCTCATGGAGCCGCTGTGTTCAACACACACTCTAATAACCCTCTGCTTCTGTTTTCTGACACACGCCTCAGCTTTATCCATGCTTTCATTTGTTTCCCATCTACCAGCTGTAGCTGGAAAGAACACCTTTTCATTTTCTATCCATCTTATATTCCAGAACCGTCACAGCTCCCAGAGGAGATGTCAGTGCAAAGAGAAATCATGTCTGTGTTCATGAAACTTCAATATTCTGACAGGCAGGAGCCCACAGCACCAGGAACAGCATGTGTGTTTAAGACATGGAGAAAGTGAAGTAGGGGTGAAATTATTTGTTTGTTTACATGAGCGTGCATAATAATACTTTCTGATAGGCAGTCAGCTAACATGTGACAGCAGCAGGACAATTATTCCCTGGGTCCTTGTTATGACAGTGTTTTGGGCTTGGACCTTGGACTGTGGAATGTGAATGTGATAGCTTGTAATTCCTCACATCTGCTTTTCTCATAAGCATCTTTATATGGTCAAAGTATTCTGCGTGGCTCCTGCAATTTGGTAACAATGTCTAGAAATGGGATCTGAGCCTGAGATCATCTAATCATGCTCCTATCCACATTGTGACATCAGTAGTGCAGCCTATTCACAGAGGTTACACTCAAGCATGTTGTGCACACTCTTTGCTCCGAAAACATGTGTCCTTGTGACTACAAGTTAACATTAACATGCATAATGCTGCTGAAATGCACTTAATGTGTGCATTGTTTTTCCTCTCTCTGGGAATCAAGCTACTTTTGCCTGAGCAAACCGATGGGGACGAGTCCTGCTCGGCTCGCTTGCTGAACTCTGTTGTCATGGCGACAGAGACGTTGTGGTGGTTGGAGTGCATCTCCTTCGAAAATAAGACCAGCACAAAGCATTATGCATCTACTTGTGCTGCCTCTTTACTATTAATGGATATAAATATTTATGTGGTTGGAAGATATTTTCACGGTGGAGGAGAGCCGGTGGCCTGTGGCGAGCGGAGACACGAGTTGATGAAGTGGTCTTTGTCAGACATTTGTGACTGCGTGCTCATGTGTGGATGCACAAGTGCATCTCTCAGCATCCACTAAATCTCACACATAGGAATAATAATGTTGGGTTCTAGTGTTACATACAAATGGGCCTTTTATTGTGTTTAATATACATTTAAATCACACTTTCATCTCCAGTGGTGCGTCAAATTTGATTCATTAATCTCTGTTGCACGGCAAAACAGGCTCAAGTGCTTTAACCATATGTTGATTAAAAAGATTAGTTGATATACAAAAAATAGATTTACAAAACTGCTGATAATAAGTTAATTTATTTAACATTTATTGCTTTTAAATCACACTGACATATATTCCATATATAGCCTTGATATATTAAGGCCAGTACAGTCTAATGTAAGCGTATTTGCTTTCCTTTTCTTCTTCTTTTACACATAATACTTACTGACTACAAGGTCACCCTGTCAATTCAGTGTGATGTTAGAGCAGTGTTTACTGGTTTCTGTGCTACCTGTGTACAGAAGCCCGTCACCTTGCTCCTCTGCTTTCCTCCTCAGCTTTGTTCTCTAACATGCGCTGCCTTGTTTGTCTTTCTTTTAAGTTTTGCTTGAATTTGTGAGATTATTTCTGCTAAAAGTGTAGGAAAGAGCCTCCTCCCCGAGGGCTTTCCACAGTGGGCTCAGCTTTATAGCAGATTAAATCATGAGATGAGCCAGTGGAATCTACAGAGAGAAGAAGATCATCCTTTTTATATTTCATTTGCATGCTATCCTCATCTTTCCTCCGGGCCTTTTGGTTAACGTGACCCACCTCCCATGGCTGTCTCACAATCTATCCGCTCCATAATGACTAATTTAAATGGCTTTGATAATTCTTTATTACTACGAATGAAATAGCCATTAGAAGAAGGTTCACAGGGATAGAGGTGAATGGAGGATGTGAGCTGGGTCTCCCGTCTATCTCCTCTTTCACTCATCACAAAAGTCCTTTCAACTTATTTAAAACATGAAACAAAGGAGCTCTGCCAATTGTTCTGAGTTTGTCTTATCGTTCAGAGCTGGACTGTTTATACTTATTTATTCTACAGACAGTAGGGAGTTCAGTTATCTCTCTTTTGTACAAAACAATAGACATTTGAACCTAAATTGTGTCAAGCTTAACAATATAATCTATGTCCTCCTATTCCTCCCTTTAAGGCACAACACAAATCAAGGTGCAAAGGCGTTTTCATTTTGTTTTCAGTTGAATGTTCAGTATGAACATGATCACGTTCAGTATGATATTTGTAGAGCTTTGTTTATTTGTGATGTGACATTGTGACGTGACACGCTTCTACAGACTGAATTTTAGATTTCTCATTACTTTAATTATTTCCCCATGTGAAAGGGAAAATGCTAAAATGTGTACAAAGAAAACTATAAGAACTTTTTTGTTTGATAGTTTGTACGCATTGTAGGCACTTTTGATGTTTAGATCCCTGTCCCTTAGACAAAACCATCAGGGATGCTTCTGACTGCCACTGTCATTTTGCAGCAACCACAACTATACAGCCAAATTCCTTAGGATATAGACAAAATATAATTTTAAACTTTACCGTACTCGTGTGAGGAGTAATAAAATAAATCAAACACATCGAGTACAATTAATTTCAAACTGCAGTTTCCAAAGTGCTTAATTTTTAGCAAGAACTGAACATTATCGCCATAACTGAGGATTTATTGCAGAACTGTTGATTTAAGTTTGATGGGGCTGTGCTTAATAAACTGTGTGTATATGTATATAGATTATATAGAGAAAGATATATAGAATGAGAATGAAGACAATATTTTTATCGCCATCCTGCCATATTTAAATGACATTTAGATCTGCACTTAATGGAACAACAGGTTCCACATAAATTATTCTTCAATTGAAAGCTGAAATAAAATATTTTAAGTCAATCTAACCTAATAGTTGCATAAAATGTAATATTTTATGATGACTGAACTATTTTAATCTATTATTTTAAACTATTAATACTAAAAATATATGCCTTTAACTGACATAACTCAGTTACACTAAAGCTGTTATTGAGGTTTGTTTTTTCTTTTTTTGTCTAATTTTCAGTTTTGCAGAAGAAAAACAGTGATTGACGTGTATGGCATACAATCTGGAGCAAACACAAAAAAATGTAGTTATACAAATGTAACTACATTTCTCTTACCTGCTCAATTGGTGGTCCTTGAGCAGGTAAGAGAATAGTGTGCAAAGTCTCTGAGAAGTGTTTTGATTGCAGGTATGACAGCCTGTGTCACAATAGTCTACATGTAAGAGAACATGTGTGTTCAAAGTGAAGGTGAAAGTCATCTCAGTGGATGTTGGAAGCCTTTCTGGTGCCCCTTGCCAAGAAGATGTCATGTATGGAGGGTGCTGATGATCCGGCGTGATGGGATATTAATGTAAGTCACTACAAGAAAATACAGAAAAGACAGCTCTTCATTCAGACCTTGTAAAGCTGTTGTTTTCACATAGCAAATATATGTTCTTATGTCTGAAAGTGTAGATACTAGATCACTGACTTCTTGAAAATGTCTTTCAGCAGATGACGTTGTCTCATTCCTGTGTCTGACGTTTCTAATGTTCTAATGATCTAAAAGATCATAAACCTCACAGGTTAGATACTAACTAAAGCACTGCCTGATGGTTTTGGCTGCATATGTCACCTGTTTTCTTCTGTTTTCTTATTCTTGAATTCTTTAGTCGTACAGAAAGGAAGTGCAGCCAGTCTGTGTAGTCACAACATCCCCCTTCATTCCTGAGTATGACTTACAGGTGGTGTCTTTTGACCAGTAGTGCAGAAGAAAACAAGCAGGAACTTGTCAGTGTGCAGTTTGTCACACCCCCTGCATGAGAAAAAAACCCCACTTTCATTATTTAACAAGGCCCTCAGGTGTTGTAGATCTGTATTGTTTGCACTAATTGAAAACACACTTTCCTCAAGGATAAACAGCTGAGCTGGAAACTCTGAACACAAGGTGAGTGGCTGGTGCAGATTTACAGCAAGACTTTCTGTAAAGTTCAAATGATCAAAACAAATGGCGATGGCTTTCATTTTTTCATGAGCAGCATTCCATTAATGCACATCTCACTTTAAAGTTCGTGTATCTGTCGGTTTTCTGGTCAGAGAGGTATCACAGAGGTAGAGCGCACTGAACATTCGTCCTGAGGGAATATGAATATCACATCAAAGAACTGGATCCTGTTTATTAAGAATATGTACACTGCCAGCTGACAAATGCCTCAGTTCTTCACTGATGGACTTGGGCTCATGTTTTATGATTTAAACATGAGCTTTTATATGAAACTCAGCAGTCAGGTGTTACCCTTGAAACTGCCTGCTGTGTTTTGACAAGAAGAGGTATATAAGAGCCAGCCTGCTGCTTCTCTTTCCTATTTGCTTTTATTCCCTCATTGCTCTCCCTTTTTCATTAAGTCTTCCATCTCATATGGTCTGTGACATGTTTGCCATTTACTCTTTGATGCTGCAACAGATGAATCTTGAAATAGGTCTTTGATATGACAATGTTTCAGAGCTCATTGGCTGAGCGTTGACTCATCACTGCTGATGATGCTTCAAGGTTAAATGTTCAGTCAGGCTCATCACCTTCACCTTGTCATGTCCTTGTCTGGGAATAATTACACCATCGTGCCTCTTTCTCAATCCCAATCAATCACCTGGATTATCTTTGGACACCAATCACATTTACAAATAATGAGACTCAGATTTATCAGTAAATGAATGTGCTACATCACTCGTGATCATCACACATAATGCAGATTACTTTGCCCTGGGGGGCAAATAAATGTCCATTTCTTCTTCTTCTTTCTTCATTTTAGTAAATTTCAGTAATTTCAACAGTGGTATTTACAACTTTTTTACTGTCAAGAACAGCCTGCTTCACATGGAAACAGTGTTATGGGAGATATGAGACATGAGAGTAAACCATAACAGTTCAGTTTAATACATTTAATACATTTAATATTGATCCTATATTGTCTCAACATACAATAAAATAACAAATAAACAATTAACACAGTGTGTCATTCAGCAATAAAACAATAATAAAAACAACACATTAAATATTATACTATCACCTTATCCTGTGGTTTTATTTATTTATCCATGGAAACAAGTTCAAAATAAAGGTTCATCCAGTATGTTTTGTTTTAAACTTATATTTTTGGTTATAGCCTTTGTTATGTGTTTCTCAATAGAAGCATGGCTGCAGCTCTTGTACATGTTGAGTGACCCTACTGTCTTTGAAAGATGAGCTGATTTATGTTTTATGATGTCAGATGATATCATGCATGAGTTCTGGAACTCTGTGTGTGTAAGTGAACTTTTATTTTTCCCATGTTGTTGTGTTTACATCCATATCTGATGACATCTGGACTGTGATGAGGAAAAAAATCCTTTGTTTGTATGCTCAGATTGTAAAACAGGTGTTTGAAAGGAGAAGGCACCTTATGTGCAACCAATAGTGTACACACACTCACACACACACACACACACACACACACACACACACAGTATGTCCCTGGTGGTTTCTCTGAGGCCTGGTCAATCTCACATGGAGCAGACAGTAATGAGGAAAAGGATAACTGTGTTCCATCTACAGCTGAGCCCTGCAGCTCCTGTCAGCATAAAATGCACATATATAGCCTCTGGCCATGCAGTTGCTAAGGAAGTGCTGGTGTCCAAGCAGGAGTTGGCAGGGAAACATCCCCAAGTTGATTAAAAATATTGGATGCCACAGGAGTTGGTTTAAAACTGTATCCATATTTCATTTATGTATACTAGTTAGCTGAAGAGAAGCAGCAACATTATCTGGGCATCTGTAAAAATGCTACAGTGTAAAGTGCAGAAGTTCCAAAATAAACTCTGGGAACGTCATTAGTGGCTCACAGGACATTAGAAAGCAACTACAGTGGTGAAAGAGGGCAGTAGCAAGAGTTATGGTCCTTGAAGACTCCAGCTCAAACTCAGCGACATTAATCCTGGTCAGCAACAGGCTGCATGGAGGAATAAATAGTGACCACCAAGACGGTGTTGCTTCCACACCCAGTCACTGCTCTGCAGTTAGAAGCTCTCAAAAACAGACATCCAGGCCTCTGCAGACCTGCCTCAATAGCACACTGTAAAACACTGTTCTTATAAATAATACTGTTGTTGCTTAAAACAATTTGAATTAATCTGTAGCTCTCTGTGTATGGAGAGAGGTGTTCATGAGGAGCATGTTAATTTGCTTGGTGTGCACTGTTTAGGGGTTAACACTCCAGTGTTATTGTAGTAAAAGGTGTGCATCAGGGTTCCTCTTTAGGGCCACTTTGTTTCTATTTCTCCTCTTCTTTTCCTATGTTTGTCTGTCATGATAACTTTATATTGTATTTTATGTGACGTGTGTCATTTCATCATCATAACATTATGCATCTTGAAAGTTTTATAATATCATCAGTTTCACTGTTTCTTACTGTAATGCTGAGTTGCCTCCTCAGCCTCAACAGGAAAGTACGGAAAAAATCTCTGCAGAGCCTTTGTGGTAAATTAATAAATGTGCCTTTTGTACTTAACAGAAATATAAAAATGATGCCTGAATTTTGGTGATGCAAATTGTTTTCTTGAGATTTACTGATTTGTTGTCACTGACTATATAACTCATCAACTTTTTTTTCTAACCAAAGTGATTGCATTAATGTTCTAATGCACATCTTTGGTACATACTTCAGAAAATAAACACATGGACTTTTACTGTGTTTCTCATTCAAACTGTTGCATTCAGCCTATTATGATAAAATGAAAAATAGCCTATAAAGTATAAGCACTCTTAGTAGCTCAGCAGGAACTTATTTGCAACAGAGTTATCACATTGTGAGAATGTCTGTAGTTTTAATTGTGTTGATATAATGTACTGTATGCTTCATTAGTCTGAATATGTGTTTTCTCTTTCTTTTTATAATCAGCTTGCAATGTTTTTACAGTGTACTGGGCCACACTGCCTCACTACATAAATCATAAGTCATTTCAAAAGCCTTTTGTATCCCACAGTTACACTGTCAAAAACTCCTAGACCAGAAAATGTGTTTGAGCTATACCAATAACCACAGAGCTACATACTTGCACCGCACATGCAATCATACTGTAGATTTCTGACAGAAAAAATATCAGTTGTAGACCTGTTTAAATGACACAATAGCATCTTGTCAAAGCACATACAGAAGGTAAAGGACATCTCAAGAAAGTAAATCTACATATTTAAAAACGTAGTTCTGAGATAAACAAATGAAACAGTGTGCGACACACAAATGGCTTGTTTCCTTCTAGTGTATTAGATTTCCAGAGGATGTGGGGATACAGCGGTAGCTCCCTTGGCCTATTTTTCTCCATTCACTAGGCAGATCATTCTCCTGGGAGATACAATATATGGAGGGAGTTTGTCCACGCTTGGCCTGTCATTGCAGCACAGCAAAGTAATGGCTGCTCACAAAGAAGGAGGGGGAATTGCTTTGAGGGTCAGCACACTTACTGTACATAAATAGGAAGCAAGGTCAAAAATGGTGCAGTCGTTTCCATCTTTACGCTCTCCATTTCCTCTCACCCTACAGCCTCATAGCCTTGTGTGCGTGTGTTATTTTTTGTGGGTTGGTTAAGCTCAGATCCAGCAGATGTTTCTGTTGCGTGAATTCCTGAAAATGGAGGTGTATAAAATGCCTGGGCAGATTGACATCTCTCCACTCCTCCACTTTCCCTGCCACTCTTCCTCCCTTACTCTCCTTTGTATCCTCAGGCTCCTGTCACTGACTGCGCTACAGCAGGTATACCTCTGTAATTATTAAGGTGGAGGAAAGCCTCACACAGGATTGCCTACAGGTGTATTAGTAATGGGGAATGCACAGAGAAGGAGTGAAGAAATTAAAGTGGATCACAGTGCAATATAGCCTCAGTAAAAAAAGCATTAAAGATTCTTCTAAAAGCTTTCTAATTCCAGATTTAGTGTGTTAATTCTCTGATTTTCTCCTTTATGCTTCTTCCTACGGATTTGTTCAATTACTCCTCTAAACAGCGTCAGGGGCTTGTTGCTAGGTTACAGCCAGGTAACAAACACCATTACCACCATAGTTGTTAAGATGAAGATGTTTCCAAATAAAGATGATTTATTACCTTCCAGCTTAGGAGTGAAATGTTTTTTCTATTATTGCCTTCCTCTGCTGCATCTCCATCAGGCTGGCTACGTTACAGATGTAGGGAGGCTCACTGAGCCAGATGGATATGCATGAATACACACAATTTAGCATGGCAGACTAATTTCAAATGGTGTCTCAGATAAATTCTTAAGCAGAAAATGTTTATAACATGTTTGCTAGAGGAAGGTTTCTGTCCTCATAGGTTCCCTGCGTTAAGAAGTACTATTATTAAAAGGGTCACCTCATGACACATAGTGAAGTTAAATTATGGAAAACCAAATTATGACTCAGAAATTTAAATGGAAAATTAAACACAGCAATCATGCTCAGCAGCGATGTTTAGCTGTATATGTGTGTGGTTCCCCTACAGGGCATCCAGAAGATGAGTATTACCCATCTCCACCCCATCTCACATTTTGATCCCAGTCCTGGAGACACAGAGAGGGCAGGAAGCTGTGGCTCGTGGCACGTTTCCCCTGAGCACTGGCTGATGCCCCTTGACAGATTGAGGCTGCAAGAGTGTGTTCAGCATCTATGCATGTACATGTTGTTTCGTAACCGGTCCTATTGTGTTTCTGCTTAATTTATTTTAAAGTTACCAAATCACTTTTTAATTGCCTTTTTAAGCCTCAGAGTCACGCCTGTATGTGATGCCCACAATATATTTACATTTTACATTTACAATAGTTTAACATGAACATTTTAAACCACCTAAACATAACCAAGTTTAGGTTTTATGTGGAGTAGCTTCCTGGAAGTTTGCTTCTTGGCAAACAGTGACAGGATGTGATGACCTCAACCAGAAAGAAAGTCACTATGGCTCATCTCCAAGAACTTGTTTCAGCACGAATCCGCATAAAACCATATTTTTTCATTTTGTCTATGTAAAGAATAAACAAACAATGTTAATATAAACCAATGCGAGTTTTAGCTCCAGGCTAATTGTGTCACATTTCTGTTCTTGTCTTTGTAGCATAGCTGCGAGCTTAACACTAAAGCTGAAACAAGCAGTGAGTTGATTAATGTCGGATAGAAAATTAATCAACAACTATTTTGATTACTATTTTGACTATTAATGTTTTAAACAGAAATACCAAACACTGACTTGTTTTATGTTATTATTGCTGTTATTGTTCTGAATAGCATATTTTTATGTTTTGCCTCTAAAACCGTTTAGACACTAAATGGTTAATTGAGAAAATAACTGATAAATTAATTAATTAATAATGAAAATTACTATTTTCTGCAACCTTACAAACATGACAGTGGTATTAATCTTCTAATCTAAATCTCAGTGGAAAAGTAAATATGTACAGTACTTGACAAAATATCAAACTTTTTTTTACATACTACATACTATGCATATCAGCATCATTAGAAAAGAAACTGTCTGGTGCAAAGGAAAATTAGATTTTATTCAATTTTAAACCCAAACTCCATAAACCATGTTTCCTGGGGAAAAGTGTTTTTCATGCAAGAACCACAGAAATTATATCCCGTGTGTACAGGAACTCATTATTTGCATATTGAAAAAACAAAACCTTATAAAGCACTGCAGCATCACATTCTCACAAAATGAAATATTGAATTACTCTTATACTGTTGCCAGGGAAATTCCTTAAGACTACATCCCCTGTGTGTATGTGTGCACAACAATAAGTCCCACTTTGTGCAAGTATTGTGAAGCATGGCCATGGCCTGTGTAATGAAATAGCATGTGGTATGATGTTGTGTGTGTGAAATTGAAGCCCGGGCTGTGTAAATTGAATTAACTGGGTTTATGTGTGATAAGAATGTGCATATGAGGAGCATAGTATAGTATGCCTATCAGCGTTGTGTATATGTGTGTCTTTGTATGATTAACATACACAAAAGAGTATATTGTATAGCCCGTGGCTTGGTAAGAGGAGAACAAATAGATTGTACATCACATCACACTAGAAAAAATGTGTTTTAATTTATTTTTGTACATGTAATGAACTTAATATCCTCATGGCTTAGCTGGAGCCTTTCACTGAAAGTTTCCTCTACTTGTTCTTTGCAACAGCAAATTTTTCCATCACCTCATCCGAGTCACCTCAAAAATGTCTTTTTTTACAGTTTGATAGGAAAATGGCGTCTGAGGGTTTCTTTTGGGTCAGTCTCAGCTTTTGTATGAAGGAAATTGAAACCTGAGCCACATTAAAGTGTTTCTTGATAAGATTGCTGCTTATTAGGCAACACTTGGACTTGGATCATCACTAAAAGGTCAAAACCTGAGACTGTGAACTGATTTTGAAGCTGTGTAACGACTTGTTTACTAAGTCACTACATCCCCAAAACCACAGATTACTACATTTGTTGATTTATTAGTGATTAGCTAAGAAAAACAAATGAACACTGAACTGAACTGTGTCAGGGTCTGAAGAAAGGACTTCCACTCCAGTGATCCATGTGATCGCTCAAAGACTGGGGTGGAGGCTGTTTAGTCAGTGATCCATCTCAGCCTTTCTTTACTCTCTGAGATCTCTGGAAGTATCCAGGGAGCCAAAAAGAAAATACCCCACAGCTGTTCTCTTGGCAGACAAGCCATTCCTGTGATAGTTTTTCATCACAGACTGAGGCCCTACATCTTAACCAAGGTCCTAACGAGACTTTGAATCCAACCATTATGAGCTAATCTCCCTCCTGTTTTAAACTTGTCTTTAAGCTGCCGGTTGTCGTTTTTACTTGACTTCAGAAATGTGCTTAAAATTGCAGAGGGATTCTTAGGGCCAATAAGAAAGGGATCAGGAGAAAACACAAGTAGACTGGGGGTTGTAAGTATCACGTATGCCACTGGGAATGTCAGTGTCACGACCTTAGAGGAGAAGGCAAAAAGATCAGTCTCAGGAGCGCTTATCTTGCTCTCCATCTGTAGCAGATTTTGTGACACAAGGAGCACAGAGGGAGAGAAAACACTTCAGGCCCTCTCTTACCCCATCTAAACCCGAAACAAAAGCACTCGTCTTGTTTTCTGGCTGTGAGAAAGGCACACAGCATGAATAATTAACAAGGGCCAAACAAACTCTATCAGCTGCCTATCTCAGAGTTGTCGCTTATCTTTTGATACAGTTAAAAACAGTGTTGTTGTTGACTTCTATTAGAAATAAGATGTTGACTTTCACCATGCTTGTTTCTGTAAACATGATGATGTGAGTGATCATTTTGTTAGGTCATACACTTCCAAGAAAACATTCAAAGCATTTCCCTGCTGCACTGAAGAAAAGAAACTGACAAGCACAAAAATGTGAGATTCGGTGTAGAGCTACAGCTTTTCATTATTGATCAATGTGCCAATTAATGTCTTAGATAATCAATTGTTTTGTCTACATATTGTCAAAAATAGCCAAATCTACCCTTCACAGTCCCACAGCCCAAGGTGTCATCTTGTATTATTTTATCTGACTGGCAGTCCAAAAAACATGACAGGAGCAGCAGGAACCAGTCAATATCTGGTATTTATAAAATCTAAACTGTCTATCCTGTAAAGGGTTAACTTAACCTTTCTAAGTCCAGATCTGAGAATAGTTATCCTTACAGGTTTTGGATTCAGTGACAGAGGTAAAGTCAGAATTCTGCTCAGATTAAAAAGTTTGAGCAGAATTTCAATTCAACATTTTGTGGAAACTGTAGTTTACTTTGTAACCGAGAGTTAAACGAGAAGAACACCTGTCTTATATAATGTTAGCTTAGCTTAGCACAAAGGCCTGAAAAGGGAAACACGCTTCTGACAAAGAACTAGGACATAAATCACCATAAAACCTTTTATGGATGTGCTGTTAGAGATATATCCAGGTTACAGTTTCTATCTATTTAATATG
>OMLM01000477.1:13057-44256 GCA_900302695.1 Helostoma temminkii
CCTGTCTTATACGAGGCTACTGCCAGCAATGTTAGCTTAGCTTAGCACAAAGGCCTGAAAAGGGAAACACACTTCTGACAAAGAACTAGGACATAAATCACCATAAAACCTTTTATGGATGTGCTGTTAGAGATATATTCAGGTTACAGTTTCTATCTATTTAATATGGTCATTTTGTGAATTAGCCATATTGAGTGTGATCAACTTAGCAGCTACTGTGTAAAAATGAAAAAAGAACTGTAGACTAGTATAGTGAAAGTTTGAATATACAGCAATGACACTATAAGATGAATAGATAAATCTATGTAAATATCTCCTGAAGCATCTGCATTTCATTAATAAAGATGAGCAAAGCTTAGTACAAATAATACATAAATAAACAATAATATTTAGTCTACTGGATGATCTTGGCCTCCGAACTAACACTGAGTTTGTGTTTTTCACTCCTGTGTGTTCAACGCAGCAGTGACAATGGAGGTAAACCGGAGGCGTGTATGTTAGTGGAGAGTCTCCGCCCTCCGGAGCAGAGCAGGCTGCACCATGAGCCGCTCGGCTCTCAGTGAGTTCACAAAACTGTTTGCATACCAACCTCCCCTCAACACTGCATGCGTCTGCTAATTGGGATCACAGATCTCGGAGCGGTGGATTTTATTAGTAGGAAGCTGCCGGGCAACGATTCACCTCCGCGGGCACTGATCAGCTGTTTTTGTGTTTGTTTTATCTCAGTACTTTTATCCAGCAGTTTCTCAAAGAGGCTAATTGGTGAAAATTTCGCAGAGGAGCAGCTTCTCACAGAGGTTTCGGCACTGAGCTGCGTTTTGAGGTAAGGAGCGTGTCAGCACTCTGGAAAAGTGTCTCCAACTTAAATGCTGTGTGTTGAATTGAAATATAAATGATCGCAGTTCACATCTCTCGCTTTTTCTCGTTCCTACCTTGCTGATGGGGCTCGCTGGTGTTTGTAAGGGGCAATGTTGTGCGCAGTGTTTGGTTCTCAGCTCACTTTGTGGTGTTGTACATGTTGCAAGTTACATTTCCTCCGCCGTCGAGTTGCAGAAACCAAATGAACATTTTAAAGTAGAAATTAAATGGATGGAAAAGGCGAAAGTCTGGTTGTTTTACTTATCGTGAGGCTGTAAACTGGAGTTCACCTGGGGTCAGGTCCATATTTCCCTTTTAAGGAATTTTAGGAGACTCATGTTCACAGTAAATATCCACTGAGTGCGGTTTTACTTACCATAGTGGCTTATATTATGAGAAACATGACAACAGAGGCAATCTGGAGCGACGTGTGTCATACTCCAAGCTGGCTTCCTTCCCACGGGGGTCCAGCCATAACCAAGAGGAGATTTGAGTGGGGTCACCAGATGGATGTCTCTGACGGCGCTACCTTTGCTGTAGGGCAGGAGTTCACTGTCAGTTTGCATTAATCAGACGGATGCATCATCCAAACCGGCATCATCACTCTTCCTCTGTCTGATCTCCACTGGAGCGAACATGAGACACACAAGAGCTCTGAGAAGGAAACTTCAAGACTTTGAGTCACAGTCAACGTCTGAGTAGAGTTTGACGGATCAGTGGATAAAAGTTTCTTGTCACCAACTGCTGAAAAAGTGCAGATTCAGAGTAAAAAGTGAAGTTTTTGCTCACATAGACAAAACTCAATTCGTCTAGTTACAGGAACAGCTGGAAACCAGTATTTAATCAGATTTTGCCCAAGGAGATTGGCTCCTAGGGACCCATTAACACACACCAGTGTCCAGGTGAGCGTGCAGTGCTGGTTTCTCTTGCCTCAAATTAGAGTCAGAACCACTCTCTCTGGCTCTCTCCCTGAGGCTGGTACAGTGTGTTGGGAAAGAGGAGAGTAGAATCAAATCACCCCTCAGCAGCTTGGACAGACTGACAGACTGAATCAGCCTCTGTCATGATTAATGAGCCGAAGTGCTACATTGCTGATCATGTAAAGATTATTATTCTCCTCTGCCTGCCTCTTTGTTCCTCCCTGCCTCTTTTCTCCCACTCCTACATGAATGGGAATTAACACTTTGTGAATAAAGGTGTGCGCGAGTTGAAAACAGAGGCATGCTGCGTGTGAACATTTGCCTTGTCAAAGAAAAGAAGAACAGAAACAGTAGTGTTGATGCTTTCGGAACAGCTGCCAACACGGATGACTAAACTCCGCCTGAAGCCGTTCTCTCCTCGGCTTAGTTCACCAGTGTTGGGAAATTGTTTTGTTGCTCAGACACAGAAGTGATGTTTGCAGGATACAAGTACAAATGCAAACAACGGGGTTTATAAACCTAGTGTGTAATTTACACAGGGAATAAAGGTTAGCAGCAACAAGGCTTTTGGTTTCCTCTGCAGGCCGCGGAGAATAGCAATTAGAAGGGAGCATGTTTGAGTGGATTCAAATCTGCGCTAAGCCAAGTTGGTATTTATTCCGCCCACAGACACCGAACACCTGGTGTGAGACTTGCCACTGGTGATCAGAGCACTCATTTTATTAGTATCTCACATAATGTGCTGCTCTTAATCACACGTTCACTGTGCCAGCGACGAAACGAACAGTGGAAAGAAAATGAATAGGAAAGGTAGTGTGAGATAAAGACAGTGTGGATATGTGTGTGGTGAGTTCACTGCTCCTCCGCCACCCAGTGCTTGGCAGAGAGGGAAGAGTGTGAATTGCAGTGTATGGCAGCTCCTGCTGAGAGGGACGGGGTGAGTGACTTGATGCCGCCTTGCCTGGCAGTGCACCGCTCATTAAAATCTGAAATTAATCAATCTGCGGTTCCACATGGTTGGGTGCCGCAGATTTCTCCCCTTCCTCCTTTTCTCACTCACACTTTAACTTCTTCTCTGTTCCTTTAATATGGATGGATGTGTCTGCAGCTGAGGCTGGGGTGTTTTTGGCTATTCATTTGAACGTTGGCTCAGATTTTTATATTTCTTTTATATTGCAACCTCATTCCACCTTCCCCGTCTGTCCACCTCAGTTCATCCGTTCCTTCTCTTTTTTTCAATTCCCTTCATTCTACCTTTTCTTCACTCCCACCACCCCCCAATGCAACCTGCGTCTCCATCCATATCGATGAGTTCAGAGCAGCAAGGCAGAAGGAAAATGAGGCTCGGTCATCACTCTACACTCACTTTCACCTGTATCAGCCCCACTACGGCAGTAACAGTCCGTAGAGAGAAGAACTAAATGGAGTATCTGTTGGCTCAATGAGAAAATTGCTTTTTTCGATTGCTAGAGGACCCTTCATTTAATGTGTGTGATGCACTGAGTTCTGTCAGTAATGGGTTCAGCATCTTTGTTGTTGGGAGACATGAGAAAATGAAATTTGCTTTTCGACTGACAGAAATAATTTACTCCCGGGAAGGTGTATTTTTCATCTGCTGTTTAAAAGCCATAAAGGTTTATGTTGTTATATATGTCAGTGATGTTTTCTGTAAGCACTGAGTGTTTCTGGTGGTTTGATGTTTTCTGCTGGAGTTTTTTACCCAAAGGTCAGAGCATTCAAAACTGTGCTGCCACAGTGCCTCCCTAAACCTGTGATTCCTAGCTGTTTATTTAATGGTTGTGATCACCATATGCTATGTATTGCCCCCTCACAACTATCACTGTATGTATGTTGTATGACTGCATGTTAGGTCTTCGGTGTTGAAATACAGCAAAGCATTTTCTGCTCTGTGATGTGGCAAATTATCAGTAAAAGTGAAATGCAACAAAGGAAATGGAAACAGATTCTGCAAATTAATAATGATGCATGTGATTAATGTTCACTAAAGCTTTTGCTCCACTGGAGACAGGAAGAAAAAGGGTGTGGACTGACATTTCTTAATTAATATAGGAAACAAACTAATTTGCAATTGGCCAGATTAGTTTTAGTGTTTCCTCTTGATTCTGGTGAAGGTTGTTGAGACTAGAGACAACAGAAGTTTAAAACAAGATTCATTTATATTCTAACACACACAGTTCGAAAACCATCTCCATTGTTTACCACAATGATTGTTGTTATCTGTGAATGAAAGATGAAAGTATTCTGTGGGAAATATTATTTAATCCCGATCATGTGCAATACATCAGTCTAGTGGGTATATTGTTTTTAAGGAGGTACAATGTGAAATCCGAAGGTGAATCAACAATATTGATGTTGAATGTATGTGCAGTGTTTCTTATTGTGTAGTAGTTTTCAACAGTTGTTGCTTCTCCTATAAATGATTTTATTTTGTCTTGCATTATTATTCATGAGCCTCCACTCATGAATACTTCACCAGAAGAATTAAGGTTGTCTTCAGTAAACACTTTAAAAGACATTTTATGTGCCTACGATGCCATTATTGTGTGTTATCTATCTTTTATTAAATGTTGATATAGTGCTTATAAATTCTAAATAGAGACAGGTTAAAACTGGGGTCTCGCCTGAAACTATAAATCAAAATCTGAGCTGAAGGCATCTGTGGCATGATTCCTTGTGCTGTTTGTAAACCCAGCCCTGAGAGAAAACACCTTATTCATTTTCACACATTCATTCCTTTGTGCCTTGCGTGTTTCCCTATAGGTCAGGAAGTAGTGAGTGACCTAAGTGTGGGGCAACTGGCATCCTCAGAATTCACAAAGAGCAGGAAGCTGAGGGGCCTCGCTCCCTCTCCTTTTTATCAGGAGGATGCAGGCTGGCTGTTCGTGCTCAACCCAAGTCTTTGTGCTTATCTTGCATTTACCCCATTTCCCTTAATAATGATTGTGCTGAGCAGGTAATGAGGTAAAAACGTATGTATTTGACAAGCTGGCCTCAGCAGATAGCAGGCTCTCCAGCAGGCTCATGGCTTGGTAGGCGTTTAGTTGAGGGTGAACTCGGGCCCCATCTCTGGAAGCTCAAATCTGTTTAGAAATCCCACTGGCCATTTTTTTGCTTCGTATAATGGTTTTCAGAACTAATAAAGTGTGTCGCTCAGGTGTCCATTAAAAACTGCTGGTGAGGACCCGTTGGTCATTACACAAACATCACTCAGTAAATCCTTATTCTTCGCCGGGAGGTTTCTTCATCACCTTGTGCTCTCTTCACCCCGCAGGTAAGAGGGGCTTAGACTCGCCAGGACTCTGAGCCTGATAGGTATGTGTCGTAGGGATAAATTGTGGGGGGATTACTTGACTGGGTTCAGAGGAACTGCAGCGCAGCTCTGATCCACCAACATTTAAGCGCACGGTTGCTTGATAAAAGTACAGAAGAGGGCTATACAGTTTAATGCTTTATGTATATAAAACGGAAGAATCGCTTTCCAGGATGAACAACCAGTTGTTTGGCTAAAGTTGCACAGTGATATTAGATTCAGCGTTGTTAGCACAGTGGGCAGGAAGAAGCTATGTGCTAATCAAGTTGCACCAGAGAGGACAAGCTCATTTTATGGATGTGTGATTGCCTAACACTGGAGCTTTTCACTATAGATAAAAAGTAGAACAATTTATAGATAAAGAATTCATTTGAAACTCACTTGTTGCCTTGTTTCTTGTATGTCATGACTTTCGATAAAGACTCAATGTTCGGAGGAATGATCAACACAAATAGAGGATTGTAGGTCACAACTGTAGAAGACTTTCACATTGGTCACTATTTTCAAAGTAAATACTGTATGAATTGACTCCATGTTAGTGTGGGTACAATATATATTTGTCCATCTGCACATAATGGGCCTCATGCAAGAATTACTGGAAAAAAACAGGTTTGTTCTGCCACAGAGAGCAATTCAAGACAATTTGTCACAATCACCAATTTTCTCGTACTTTGATTTTTCTTTTGGGTCCGGATCTGTCATGAGAAAACAAACTACACACCCGTTTTACTCAATAACCATAGTGTGAACTGGATGTTTAAGTATAAGACAGAAATTGATTTGTTCAAAAATGCAGCAGCTATTCTCCATATATTTTTTATTGGCAGATTTTAGTGCAGCAGCTCTTACGTTATATTAAAGTGAGTAAATTCGCTCCATCCTTTTATTCATCAGAATTTTAAAGGCAGGTCACTTCCTAGTGCTAAACTGTTTAAAGACCTGACGGTGTAACATCACCTAATGTAGGTTAAAATGGTGTATAATATCTCAGTGATTATGTCTCCTTGAATTATATAACCTACAGTACACAATAATTCATGCAGTGCTTTGCTTTAGAAAGACATTTTTAACATCAAAATCCCTACAGCCTCTCCTTTCTTTTTGTCATAGCACTTCTGTGATCACACTGACACACGTACATTAACACTTTCTAACTGACTTGTATTTCTTGTGACCAGAAAACTCTGCTGAACTAGTTCTGTTTTAGTTTGATCATTTCTGTCAGTGGACTTATTTTTATTCTAATTACATTTTTGTGAGTACATTTTTCCCACAGAAGGACTGGAGGGAGATTTTAGGAGCATTGATCATGTAAATTATCAAATCTCATGGATGAGCAGGTGACACTAATCAGTCTGAAACAAGTGCTTTGTGACAAGTCTGTGCAGTTAAGAGTCTGATGAATGTTTGATCGGGTTTGACATTCTTGCACTGCTATTTCTTATAATTTAATATATTTCTGTTCCTCCGAAGAACTTTTATTGGATTAACTACAGTTTACACATACTTTTTCCCAAAGTATATATTCTTCTTTGCTGATGAGGAGAGCACTAATGGGAATAAAAAAACCATTTCACCTTATTATAGGCTCTTGTGTGTATTCTACTGTTAGCTGTTATTCAGTGATGGTACTGTGAGCCGTGCTCAGCCCAGGTCTGTTTTCACAGCCTCTCCCTGTTACTCACTGGGCCTAATGGTTCTCTTGTCTCCTGACTCAGGCATTTTTCTGATGAAATGGGACTCTCTCCCAGCTTCTGGTCTTTCTCTTTTTCTGTTGCCCGAGCCACAACTGTGTCCCGACTCTCCCCCACTCCACCCCACTCTGCTCTCTCTGCTCTTTTCCTAGGTTCTCCACTGAATGCTCCTGCTGCTGCTCTTTCCATCCAAGTTGGAATAAGAGAATGTAGCTTTACAAGAATAGACTCATTAGTTATCTGGGTCTTTTATAATGTGCCCTATTTTATTAGATATGCAGCTCTGCATTTTTTTTTATCTCCTCTGCCAAAAAAGGATTAGAGCCACTGTAAATATCTTGTTTATTTTTAATCACTGATGGTGGGGTACACATTGTAACATGATATGATAGTCATTAATCCAAAATACAAACACACTAACTCTCACCACAAATTGATTTGGTAATTTAGAGTGCACAAACTATTGTAGGAATGGACAGTAGGTTGATAATAATGACCCAGATGATTAGCCCATTATCGCTATAAACAAATTAAAAGCATGTCCGGTGTTGCAGCTGGATGTTAGCTCATTAACGCTCTTTCTCTCGGTTAAATGATGATTGTAAGCAATAAGCCGAGGTAGTGCTTAAATATTGGAGTTCTTAGTTGGTATATATGACATAGTCTTGTTTGCTGTCTCTGCTTTTCCAATGTGGCTGAATTATAGAGTACCTCTTAGAGATTTATTTTGAGCATGATTTGGGTTTGCATCCCAGTCTGCTAATAACACTTTGCCGTTCCAGTCTGTGATAACCGTGCAAACCTCATACACAAACACAAATGTACATGAAGCTCTCCCACACAGCCTGGGTGCTGCTGGAAGAACTCATCTGTAAATGGGGTTGTTTTATATTTACTATATGTGAATCTTTGACTCTGCCAGAATCTAGGCTAAATGTTTTGAATTCAACCAGCATCAGCAAGGCGGAGATTTCATTTAAACTTGGAAATAGACATAACTGGGCTAATGTTATTCTCCCTCTCACAACCTGATTATATGCATTTGTATTTAAAAGTCACACCAATATCATGTAAGTACCTTTAAAAAGCCCCAACATGTTTTTTTCCATGAGGCAGACTGCCTTCTGCTACCTTTGAAGCCCACACACTATGTCCAGAGCACCACTCCCTGCAGCTACTGCAATGTTACAGTCACCCCCTGCAGGGCGAGGCTCACCACAGACATATGGACTTCTTGTCAGCCTCCATAGCATCAGGGGGACATCAGTATTTGATTAAAAAAATCCACAGCAGGTTCCAGCTTCTACCTAGGGAAACATGGGGAAAGGACTGGCTAATGATCTCTGTCCTGCCAGGATCACAAGCGGGATGCTTGTGTTTCACTTCAGCTTGTTAAGGAACAGCAACTGAAAATCTTTACAGCTATAAACTAGTGGCAGTGTAGGTGAGCGTCATCCGTGTGTTTGCATTAAGACCCTCTTGTGTGGGGCGGCTGTTGTTATCTCACCTGAGGTTAAGCTATAAAGTCTTGGGTGATACAGGTGTGCGTTTTGCAGGTTTTTCTGTCTCATTCTGTTTATGGCCCACAATCATGCCATTAGACCACATGTAGTTGAAAACAGAAGCACAAATGGATGCTGAGCCGTTACTGACAACGCTGCCATAAAGCAATTTGAGAGTGTTCAGACATCCCAGAAAACAACCCAGTTTACAAGAACTTTCCTGCTCACTTCTTTAAGTACATTCTTTAACCAATGATAGCCTTTGCCTTTTAACAGGTCAAACGCACATGTTGTAGACAGTTTTTTCAAGGGGTACAACAATTAGAGAGGGAAGACTCAGTGCTTCACTGCTTCATGATTTTTTGATGGTACTTTATGAAAATTTTAGCCCACCGCCACGTTAAAAGCACACTACACGACTCAACATTCATGGGTCACTGAACTAAAACACGGCCTCTGTCCTTTGGGCAAACATTTGGTCAGTACCAGTCAGTGTGGTACAGCCACAACCAAACCACGTTGCCATTACTGTGGAGGGAATGTGCTGCATTTAATAAACTCTGTGGCTGGGTGTCCACGAGGAATTCTTAAGAAGCAAGTTTTTCTAAGAAGGGAAGAATAAAAATAGACCTATATTTTTGAAATGAAAAAGCTATTTTCCTCACTGCAAAATTTCTTTGCTAATAGTTATTAGGGTAAACACGCACACTGAAGCATAATTCATTTTTTCCTTAATCCCTACCTCCTTGCATCTTCGTTTCTTTGAAGCTTATGGGAAAAGAGAAGCCACTGCGCAGGCAGGTACTGTTTAACCATTTGAAGTATATTAAAGGCGTTTGATATTTTGGTGAAAATGTATTTTAGTCCAAACCTTTCTGACAGTAGAATCCAGGGATCACCTTCACATGTGTTTGTCAGAGATAGCACAGGCATGGCAGGTGTTTTCAGTATGTGAAATTAAATTGGCTGCATTGCTCATTGATTTTAGTGTTTAAAAGGAAGGTGTACAGATGCTCGGTGGCTTTTTTTCTCCCCCAGTGGAACATCAGGTGATCTTGGATGACTTCCCACTGATTTGTCACCTGTCTCACGTCAGGATGACAGACCAGCAGCAAAGTTGTCCATCCTAATCTTTACCACCTGGGTGTGACGCTCAGAATTTTGAAGTGTTTGAGGACAAAACAGACAGCTTAGGCATTTCTCCAAGAGTCTGCACCCTGGAGAAATGGGCCCAGATTATCTTTCCTGATAACACTTGGAAGGGGAGTGAATTGCTTCGGCACTAGTGTTATAGCAAAGTAATTTGGCGGATGCCTTTGAAAACCCACGTGTAGAGCTGTGTAGAAAGTGTAGAGGTTCTTCTGGCTTTACAAATCAAACCACACAGTAAAAAAAAATATCTGATGGCTCAGCTTCAATTGGGTCAACGACAAGACAGGCTTTAACCCAGAAAAAACACATTTTAGATTACTTTGTTTAATAATAATGTAAATAAAATTTAGCCTCAGTCAGTAACCAGACGTGATCTCATTTCATCTCACCACATTAAAATAATGCACAAGAGAAACAAACTTGGAAAAAGCCAGTGTTTTGAGCTATTACCAAAACTACTTTCTCTTATCTCTGCGGGCAGTTTGGACAATTGGACAAGGTTATTTTTTTATAATCAGAACCAGATGTCCAAACTTTTCTCAAACTCAAAACATCTCTGAATAAGCTTTCCATACATTTGCCACATCTAGAGCAACTTCGCCTCAACTTCACCCACTCTCCCACCCCTGATAATCCAGCCTATACTGGGAGCTTTCAAAACACCCCCTTTAAATATTTGGCCAGCTCTTCGTGTGTACAGTTATTCTGTTGCTTTTGGCCTGAACCACAAGTCTGTTGTGTCTCCAAGAAGCTTGAGAATTTGCAGACAGATGGAGATTTTGAAAAGTCAAAAAACAAAACCACTTTAGGTCTCCTACTGTACTTCCACAGCTCATTATGCTGAATATCTTCTGTAACCTCCTCCTGTTTTGTTCATATCTTCACCATTTGGTGGCTGGTATAAACACAAGTCTCATGCCGTGAAAATTAATGAGCTAAATTTTTCTTGTTGTGTAGGCTGATATGCTGCCTGTGATCGACCGTATTGTTTTTTTTATAGACTTCAGTTAACTGTCTGCCACATTCATCTGTGGCAGTTTGATAAATGCGTATTTAGTTACATCTATAAACACTTAGCACTTCAGTCACACAATTGTTCAGCTTCGGCTCACAGGAACAATACATGCATCTACAAGATAAGTGGAATATTTCCGTAGTTTTGCATTTCAAATTCAAGTCACATGCAAGCGTTGAAATAAGCAGAATTCACCCTAAATATCTCAACAGTGGTGACTCCTGTGGTCCTGTTACAGATGTGTAGTGCACTAAATGGGCTGTTTATTTATAACTGTTAGGCTGTGGCGTGCTGATGGAGATATGCTATCCTGCTAATGGTGGGGTGCACACTTGAGCGCATTACTCACAATTTCATCACTATCTCCAATTAATACGCATGACAGCATCAGCAGCATCTGCTTGAGCAACACAGTTGTCATCAGTTCTCTAGAGTAGAGAAACTCGAAAGAAAGCTGAGCAGTGCTGTCGTTAATATTCTGAACGTGTGCATGAACAGGCTCATCGGCAAGCATCTGCATTACAGTGTTCTTATACTTTTGTGTGTTTTGAGCATTAAATCATAATCAATCATTTAAATAGGTTTGACCTTATTGTGTTTCCAGTGTATCCCTGACCACATTCTTCCCCCCACAATTGTCTTAGATCCATCATGTTTTGTGGTGTAAACCTATTGACTTGTATTTCTTCAGGGACCTAATCTTGGTCCACTTCCAAGCAGCTCAGTTTCCATTCTCTCCCCATCTTTCCTCTGTCTCCCATAAATCAATGTGATGTAATTGCATAAACTCCCTTTCCCACCGCTCGGCCAGAAGGAAGAGTATTCTCAGAGAGAAAGTGTTTCACTGTGGCCAGTTAACCTCAGCCCCCTCATTCCCAGAGCTGCAATGTCCCTAGCTTGTCAAAGTTTTATTTTGACCTTTAAATATCTGTGTCTGCAGAGTTTCTTTCATTGGTAATGCGTGAAGTTTTAAGCTTTGTTTTTCCAGGAAGCAGGGCCGTGGAAGTCAACTTTCTCACAACTGGTACAGGCTGTTTACATCTGGCTGATACACTCTATGCTCAGCAGAATAAATCTCACTTCTCTGGGTGCATTGCATCTCGAGTCAAGCGTGATTTGTCCCAACGTCTCCCTGCTTGTAGTTCTCTTAGACTATGGAAGGAATGTTTCCTTAAAGCACTCCTGCATTTTCACCATGGAAAATGTCTGCCCCCTTTTGAGTCCCACCTGGCTTACTCTAAGCACTCACTCAGAGACAGGATATCTCCACGTAAGAAATCTCTTGCAACTCTTTTCTGTGAGAGTGAACAGTGCGAAAAGGAGTGTATCCTAAGGTTTTGAGACTGCCAGGAGTCTTGCTCACAGTTCATGCTTATCCTTGTTTTATCTTCTGCTGCTCCAGTAATCCTTCTGCCATCAGTCACACCCTTCTCTTCTAAGGAAAAGCGATAAAACCATTTTTGCCCCTCATACAGAAACACATTTGAGGCTATTTGGCCATTAGTGAGGGCATTCTTGACAGTGTGTGAGACAAAAAGCACAAGTGATTTTCACTGCTCCTTCTCTCTCTCTGATGTTGTGAGTTTGTCACAGCTTGTTACCTGCTGTCACCACAGACACAACAAACTGTACAGACTGGCAGAGGTGGAGGATTTGGAGGGATTTGGGGGTTATTTGGCACATGTGCAGTTTTATGAGGAGGTCCCATTGTGGAGCCCCTCTGGGCTGAGGAAATGATCCAGATGCAAAGCTTATGGCTCTCATAACACAGTGGGACACCTGCCCTGCTGCTCCTGTACAGCCCCCTGCAAAATCCACATAAATTTAGACAATCATCTCTCTGTATGGAGAAACTTTGTCAAAACATGCTATTGCATTCTTATTGTCTTTGCAGCTTGCACTGTAGGTGTCTGTTGACTTTCATTCTTGGGGATTCTGCATTGCATTTCCACCAGGTCACCAACTACAATTCATAACCAATCTAACAAAATTGTCATGGTTAACAACGGGTAACTCAAAATGTAACAATTACCATCAAAAATGCTCGATGGTAATTGTTACACATGCTGTTGTTTTTCTATTAGTTACCTATAGATGTATATAAGTGAAACATATTTGTGTTTGTAGGAAACCAATTAATTCTAATGGCCTCAACTATTCTGCTGTATAGCTGACACATTTGTTTACAGCTCGGGATAACAGGTTAGATTGACTTTAGTGCTCAATGAATTAGATGCAGACAATCGATTTTAGCGTGGGCATAATTGCCTGCGTAAGAGCAAAACCTTGTTGCCCAATTAATTTGCATATAATACTGGTGGATCCACAGTGGTTAGCCACACAGGTTCCAGTGCATTCAATCAATTAATTAATTAATCTCTTTGCCACTGAAAATTAATTTTTAGGATGTTTGTAAAAGTGTTCTTTGTTTGATGTGAGGTGGCCCAGCTCTCCTATAAAACAGTGTGAAGTCTTAAGCATAGTGTTTTAATCCTTTTGTCCACAAAAATAAACCTTAAAATAACCCTTTAAATTTTGTATTGTGCAACAGCTGACATTGTCATGATAAGTTATGAGATGAAAATGCACCAGACTATATATACACAGATAAAAATGGCCATCTAGTGATATGGTCCGGTATATATGCCAAATAAAATATTTGTTCTGGGATCAGTCAATCAGTCACACATGCTCACCATCATCATCTGAATTTCAGAATGGTGAGTGAATACAGCCATTAGGTTTAGTGAACAGTTGCTCACACTGCAGTGAAAACCTTCCTCAATAAGAACCAGACGCACTGGGCCTCAGTGTTTGGGCTGAGCCAACATTGTAACAACCAGGCAGAAGTCCAACTGTCCTACAGCCTATTTTTGATATCTTTATCTTAATTTTATATTTTATACTAACCCTAGTTGTGTCAAAGTTTTTGTTTGCATTACGATGTGATGTACAGACAGTGTGGTTGGAGCAGGACTAAAATTAATAAACTCTAACTCTTAATAAAGACATCATTACTTTGGCACAACTTCTTGTGCATGTGAGGCAAATGCCAGTGTCAGAATAGCAGTTTTACTTGTGGAGGGGTCCTGTGGGAGAATACATCAACTTCAGATTGAAGAGGAGAAATTTCTACAACACTCCACACGGGCATGTCCTCTGGTTTTCATTATGAAAATAAATTGCATCTGCTCACATTGTGCAAAAAATCTGTTTCCACTTCTTGTGTGTCTTCCGCATTGAGGTGTTTACCACATTGTTTGTCAGCGCACTACAAAGCTTCCCGAGTCTCAAACTGGCAGGAGGGTCAATGTGAGGGCATATTGAGAAAATATATTCCCAACTAGCAGCTAGCGTTACAGGAAAACTACATTTCCCTCTGCTAAGGATCTTGTGAAGTGTTCTGTGCAACAGAATCTGATTTCAACAAATATACAGAATGACCTACTTCTCTATGGTCTTTTAGCAAAATTGAAATGAGGCCTGGTAATGGTTACCAGATGTGTTCTTTACACATGTCTAAGTGGCTGTTTTGACTTATGGCTGCATATATCTACATTCTGATTCCTTTGGAAAATATTATGTAGGACACCATATGTTTTAGTAAAAAATATCGCAAGGGCTTCAGCTGTGTTTCAAGTGTTTTGGGTGTAGTAACATACAAAAACATCATTATATCAATTTTAAAATCATTTATCGTGTTACAGGTGTTTTAACTGCCACACTGTAATAAACACACTAGAACTTTAGTTTTGTGCATTTGGGATAGTTTTGTGTATGTATGTGGATGCATGACCAACAATTTATCATTAAAACAAGTTATTAGTTGACCATACAGGACTAAACTAGCAATTATTGTCACAAAAACTAAAGGCGGCTGCAGTAAAAGACTGGAAAATGTTTTGAATACTGTCAAATAAATGCTGAAATTCAAAACGTTTGCCTATTCTTTCGATCCATCTTTTGATCTTAAACCTTAATGTCCTCAGTGTACAGCACAAATTTAATTAGCCTTGCTGTTCCAATACTTGATAAAGGCTGTTTATTTTATGAAAACATTTCACTGCACTGTCAGTCTTTTAATATGACTCGACTGCAAATCTGGTGTGTTGTCTTTTGTGCACCCTTGATGTTTTAGCAAAGGAAAACATCCTAAGGGAAGAGTCTGTGCAAACCTCCTCTTGGCAGGCAGTCTGGATCTTCATCTCAGTTCCTCAGCTGGAGGCTCTGTGAGCTACAAGCTGTACGATTCTCAAGCTTTACCGGGCATTAAGATTTAACCGGGATGGAAATGGTTATCACGTGGCTGTTCATCAGCTCACAGGGACCTGTGGCTGGGGGAGTCGGTGAACAAATGGGTGAGAGTTTAATGCCCCCAGCCCCCACTGTATATGTAGTAATGAACTCTCACCTTGGTGTGGAGGGCTGTACTGCTGGTATCTCTGCTGTGTTTTTGTAACCCTCGCTAAAAAGCCTTGCTCCTAATTGTGTCCCACGGGGCCCAATGCTCTCAGTATTCACAGCCTGTCCCTCATGCTGATCCTTCTCTTCTCCTAACCTTAGCCTCATCATCCAAATTCGACAGGTCTTTCCTCTTTAATCGCCCGACTTCAAAGTGGAGCTGTGTTGCCTCCCAGGCCCCTGATTCTTTTGAGACTGGGGGGCTAGCCATGGGGGCCTGGGAAGTAGGTTGAATGTGCAGCGGTGTATGAGGCAGTTAGTGAAGTTAGACAGGCATGGGTTAATAAAATGGTGTCACTAGAGAGACGTTTGCGTTTTGTAAGGAGAGGAGCAGGTTGCAGATATTTGAAGGATCTGTGAAAGACATTTCTCACTGTGCTTTGATGAGTGTCTTTGTAGAGATGAGTGATATGGGCTGCTGCCTTAGAAACCTGTGCAAAGAGAGGAGGTCTGGTTAATGTTTTCCTCTGCCTTACCAAAGGGGTGGACACAGTGTCAGCTTTCATCAGCATCAAAATAGCACCTGCTGAACACATTTCCAGGGGCTGCATTCTTATCGGGTTTCCATTTAGCCCAAAACAATTAACACTGAGAAAACAGAATACTGCATAATAGGTTCAATCTGCATCTGTTAGCTGGAATGACTATGTACTCCAGATGAGTGAATACACACTTTCCTGGTTTGTAACACTGAGAGCATCTACTGTAGTGCAGAGAACAAAGAAAACAGTGGCTTAGCTGTGGCCAGAGAGGGGGGTATTGAGTGATTAGTTGTGTGATGCCCTTTGATCATAGTGAGGATTGTTTCTTCATCGTGATGGTTAACGTTATCTCTGGTGGTTGACTCACACTGTTGGATCGATAAATCCAGATGGGATAAGGCGATAATTCTGCCTCAGTATTGCCCTCATTAAAGCAGACATTCCAAAGATTTATGGCTGCTGACAATTGCTCTTTCTGCTTTCTATAATATTGCAGCTAGAAATATGTGGATTGAAATTGACTGGAGATCACCCAGAAGAGTTGCCTCCAGAGCTGTAAATCTTTCATTTTAATAAGTGTGTTTATCAAAGTTAGATTTAGGCTGTAAAAGGCTCCGTAAGTCATTATTTCAAAAATTTGAGTTGCCTTTTCAGAGATTATGGTTTGCTTTAGTCAACACTGGTGAGAATTTTAGGTCAAACCCACATGCAAAGCATAGATGGAATAATAGTCACTAGTTTTCCTGTGCACATCCTCTCTGAAGAGTGTTGTCCACCAGACTTCCTGCTGTTTTCTGCCCTGTGACATTACAGTCAAGGTTATAATCCCGATTGACAGGATGAGGTGACTTATGGATGCAAAGAGAAAACACAAATAATGAGTCCCTAGCCAATAATGCACATGCTGGAAAGACTGGGCTATGAACAAAATTAACCATCTTAGTCATCCATTGTGTTGCATTTGGTTATGCATGTGAAAAGTCATAGCAGTGGTCGTGTGAGTAATGGAAAAACATGGGTTTGAGTTCAGATCCTTCCAACTTTCTCACACACCTGGACAATAAAAATGTGCAGTGGTCATTCCTTATGTATTGTCACTTCTGTAAAGTATAGGTGGATGTCACACTCCCATTACTAAGGTAGGAAAAGTGGTGGAAGGGGTTTTTAGATAACAGCTCAACAAGCACTTTATTTGAAACATACCGACCCCTTAAGGAGTAAGTATGATAGGAAAGACCTGGTTCGTACAATATGATGTTAAACCAATGTTTATAGCTGTTCCAAAGGATCACATTGAAATGCAGGGAAGACAGTCATCATATAGAGCTTTTCAACCAACAGAGAACCGCTTCAGGTCTGTTTGAGAACCACAACACCAGACGACTGTAGCAGACGACATGATGAGTTTACTGGCTCTTGGCTTTTTGTCACATCAGAGGAATTGAAACCATTAGTAGTCTTCCTGCTCTGCTTTGCTATGCTATTATTGTTGTTTTCACAGGTTTAGGACATGCCCGCTCATGGCACCAATGTCATCATAGTTCTAGTTCAGATCCATCTGGCATCAGGTTCTTGATGGGAACCAGAGTTGCTCAAACACTCCAAGAACTTGGAGTAAACTAGAACTAAACCTCCTCTTCTCTGTTAAATCAGGGGATAGGGGCTAATATTTTTTATCTATCCACAGAAATACACATTGTTTGTTGACATTAAAAGTGACTAATACTTGTATAAAGAATAAAAAAAGAGACATTCTAACATCAACACAGCTGAACAAGCACCATGTAAGGCATAAATGTTAGATGTTAGTCACTTTCAAGATTAACAGAAACTGACATTTGAGACACTGTTGGACCATCCCACAGGCACTTCTGTTGGAGTGCAATAGCACCTTTACATTCATTATTGCTTTATGGCTACTACAGTTTCCTCAGCTATCTCTAATGTGAATTGAACTGTGGGGGATAAGTGCAGCATGTATTGCATGTAGAAGCTCATAATTTGTAATGTGCTACTGTCTTACACACAGGATAGATTCCGGTGATGCAATAATATTGTCAGAGTGTGAAATATCAGCGGAGGCTAATCAATTAGTGGCTGGCTTGATGTTTAAATTGCCCACAGTGCTTGTGAGCTTAAATGTCAATGACTAGTTGGTGAGAGATTTTTTTAAAAAGGAAAGCTATTGAGCAGATGTAGATGAAACCTTTTCTCTAGTGTTGAGTCGTTCGCTGCTTTGTTGGACCCTCAGTGGCCTGGCCTTTCCAGTCTCCCTCGAGAGTTCGTCCTATTGTTGTGCTTTCTCAGCCGTCTGCGCTGATCTCTCTTCTCACCCCCATAACCGATTCAGCGAGGTTCTGCGATCCCATTGGTGCTCCAGTTTCTCGTGAAAAGGTTTCCATGGAAACCACAAAATAATGCAGACCCTCAACACTGTTACTCTCCATCAGCTAATAGCTCTCTAAGCAGTGGTTCAGGATAGACTTCCTCGGCAACAGGCTTCAGGACAAAACCTGACCATTCTGCTTCTCAGCATGAGATTACATGATGATGCCAATTATGTGTCTCTCTGCTGCTGAAACAAAATGAATGGGATTACAGTGTATTGCTAGAGGATATGTTTACTAAGCCATATGATGACTATTTTGGAAACGACTCTTCCCCGAAGGCTCCACATACTTTGACTGTGTGGCCACTGAGGAGATGTTATTGATTCCCTGAGCAGTGCGGAGTTCAAGGCTATGTGATAAGGGAACATATAAGTCCAGTGCATCTCCCCACTTGTCACGTTTGTCTGTGTCTTCACTCAAGCTTTGATTGCCTTTTCTAGATGTAATCAGAGCTGTGTATTCTTTATGGGGGAGGGTGTGTGGCTGCCACTGTCAGTTGGGTTCTGCATTCTGGTGAATCTGATGTCTGTTGGCAATATGGTATGTCGGCAGGATGATGTGGCTGGCTCCATCAACCAAAATACTCCTGGGATTTTCTCCATCCTCAGCCCCTGTCAGAATGAGAATACCCTGCCTGTATTTCACCATCTATTGTGGCAAGGGCTGCATGCTGTTCATGCCTCTGTAAGCAGCTTTCACCATATTTGACGCTGCTGTTGTGAGTGCCAGTGCTTTGAAACTAGCTCCAAAGTATTGTCAAAACTGTGCTGCTGACTATTTTTGCACACTGAGGCTGGAATACCAGCAGTTTAATTGGCTCTCGTTGCTATATCATTATTTTCAGCTGGGAGACACTTGTGGCAAAGCAGTTTAGAAACAGGAAAAAGTTTAAAGCATTTATGCTCATTAGACACACTTGGTTGGAGACATACTGTACATAGACAGTTAAACCATCAATGTGTGGTAAGAAAGCAAGGTATTCTACATTCAGTGAATAATGCATGAGTTCAGATGCTCATCAAGGTCAGGTCTGAAGCTGTATGAGGAAACCATGGTGTGTTGGGTCTTCTAATAAAGGATAATTAACTGTGAGAAGGTACACAGATTCTAATACCTCAGGGCAAATATGAAAATTTTACCTGCCCAGAACACAAGCAGGGACTGCTGCTACAAAAGGCAGCACTTTTTTATCCTGTCCCTTTTAATTTTGCCTTCAAGCTGCAAAGTGAAATATTCACACAGATAAAACACTGTTGCAGTCTCAGATTAGCTCACTGTTGGGAGTGAGTGCTTCATACATAATGAATGCAAACTCGGTCATTTTAAGTGTCCTAGAATTTTTATTTTCAGCGCTTTTCAAGCTCCCAGTCTTGCTTAAATTAATTACGCATACCAAGACAAATGTGCCACTTTTGTTTCTTCTTACTGGTGTCTCACTGCTTATTCATCTCATTAACTAAATCATGACCTATGTTTCTCCCTTTCTATTCTACAGCTCATGAAAACAGGAGAGGAGAGAGGACCAAGAGAAGACATCAGTTTCCCCTGAACAAAGTCAAGGCACAAGCAGATTCACATGGTATTGTGCTATTTCATATACAAATAAATCACACTTTGTGTCATTTCTGCCCTTAGCTTTGCCTTTCCATGTCTAATGTGGTGTGTTGCCATGAATGATTTCCAGCAAATCCAGCAGTGATTCCACTCCAGCAGACACATGTTAAATCAGCAAGAGAATCTGCAGAAAGAGCTTGTTGACAGACTCTTTCAGTAAGGTGCTGGCAGCACAGTGCAAAGCCATTGTTACCATCAACAGGAGGTACCACTGGTCAGAGCCAGTCGTGAAGCTGGTCTTGTGAACATGCAGACAAATGCTTTTGTTCCTTTACCATCACAGCAGGCCAGCACTGGTCTTTGTTAGTTTCTGATTTGCATTGGCATTTGCAATATTAGTATTCCAGGCACGGCTGAGCAGCAGACATGTATAGATTGAGAGGTTAAAGGGGAGTTTAGACCCAGACACATTGGCTGTAGTCATTCATAGCACATAACTATAAAAGCAACCAAACAGACAAATAAATGTGTGTTACATGTGTCATCTATGATTATAACCAGATTATTGAGCCATTTCTTAAGCATTGACTTGTTATAGTTTGAGGTTTTGTACATACTTTTTATGACTAACCAGAGAATACAATTTCATCAGTTTGTAACTTGTAAATTTAATAAATTTATCTTATGATTCTATGCTCCTAGATCGCACCAGTCTCTTGAACAATGAGCTTGACCTTGGAAATTGTAGTTGACAAAACAGAAATCAGAAAAATGTCCATCTGCTAGCTGCTTTGGGGCTTTTGGTATGAATCTTCCTTGACAGATGGAGTTTTCCCAGGATTTATTCATGTTGTCTTAAAAGTTGACTGTAGTTTATTATTTATCTTAGAAACTGCAGATGCCATAACAGTCTAATCAGATTACTGAGCAAACATCATCAGCTGTGTAAGATGTGATGAAAAGCTCCAGAACAGTTATGAAGTTAAAGTTGTTATTCGCACTAGGGGCTGCCAATATATGTTGGTATCTCTTTTATCTGAAGCTTCCACAAAAACATTCACACACCTTTATCATCAAGGTTTTGCTTTCATATTTGCAAAGCGGCCTGTAACACAAATTAGGTCACAGTGTTGCTTTTGCTGTTTTTCATCTTATCTTTGTTGAACTTTTGAGTATATGTATAAGGTTTATGTGTGTGTGTCTGTGTGTGTGTGTGTGTGTGTGTGTGTGTGAGAGTGTGAGAGGGGGTGTAGGTGGCCGGAACGCATCAGTAAGTGGTAAACAGCTCTCTGGCCCTCTACATCAGCTTTATTTAAACTAACATATGGCCTTGAAACAGGGCGTGAGTGATCGCTCATTAGACAAATGGCCGGACAAGCTGTCCCCCTGTCATGAAGTGTCTGCCTCTGCTCCCCTTCGTCTTCTAACAGGAACTAGTACTAAGTGGAGATGCCAAACACTGATCTGCAGACAAAGGCCAATCTCACCCCATATCCGGGTTGCCTTGGAGACCAGCGTTCTTATTGGAGGGCTGGAAAGACTCCAACATCTACTAAATACAATGGATTTCATAAAATTGTGTATTTGAGCCATAGGAAAATTGCAATTCTTATCATTTGTTTCATATTTCAGTTTTCTGTCCAGACATAATGGTGTATGAGCATTTATGTTATTGTGTTGGTGTGTATTTTTATGTGTTTATGTTTATGCTCCTACGGGTTCTTTTGTGTTTAGTATCCTGAGGCTGAAAATATATTGTCTTTCCTTAAGTCTCTCATTGTTTGCTTGTGCGAGGCCATCTGTGATGTAAACTCTCGTTATATGGAGTTCTGACAAACAACCTCAAATCAGCAGCCTTGAATATTATTTAGGATGGTGTCAGGAGATAATATTACAAATAAATACTGATCAAAGTAGAATTAGGGAGATTATTGATCTACAAAATCTTTAGAAAATCCAATCAGGTAATTGATATTGATTCCACTCCTCATGATTCTGACATAATAAGAGGAAACATACAACTCCCATTTAAGAAAGTATAAGGCAAAGCAGCATAAGCAGAACTACGGGGGAATAATTCCCCCTGTTGTCGTCACAGTAATTATTAAGCATTTCGTTTTGAATTGAGTTGTAACTCATTTTTGTGGAAAGCCCCTTGGCAATGTGTCATCCTCTATAGCCCCTTGTGGGAAAAGCCCGAGCTGAGTCCTAACAGGCAGTGGGGAAGAAGTGTTTATCTGTTCATTGTGTGCTGCTACCACATGCTCTCACTGCCAGACAACCAGCAAACTAAGAGTTGGAACTCTAGGTCATCAATGCATCATTGACTGTGTGCCTGGGCCTGGTATCGATCCAGCATCGTGCAGCCAGTTTGTATCTTCACTCAGGCAAGAGAGCAATTGCCGACACAATTAAACAAGGATGTCTGCTTTGGGAGAGCGAGGATCACACACAAACACCCTTGCGTGCAATAGAAGCCAAAATCTGCTCATCTTAATCACATGTGCTTTGCTCGAGTTAAACAAGAAGCTATCTGTGCCCTTCCCCCTTTCAGTCTTTCTTATCTAAGCAGCTGGAGAATCAATTTTACTGGAGGAGTATGAGCAACTGTAGGTTCTCAACCAACAGCTGGATGTGTGCCCAGTTGGGATGTCAAGAATGTGGCCTGCAGTGCTGCTGACAACACATGGTCAGTGTGTTACTGACTGTGCATTTGTTCATTCTGGGAGTCTTTTCTAGTTAATCAGCCTGTTGTTCAGGAGTGTGTCAGCTGCCTGGTCAGAGGACTTCTGCCCTCAGGGATTCACACAATCTTTTTTCCAAAGTGAACGGGTCAGGAGAGAGACACTCACAGGCTTAGACAGCAACTGCTTTAGATTCACAGCACATATTGGAACAATGGACTAAAATGATAAATGCTTTTTAAAGGGACAGCAAATTTATCATAGAGCTTTGTTGTTATGAAAAAGCAATGCTGATAATGTTCACCAATACATGTGTACAGTGAAAACTCATTACACTAACCTTGCCTGAGGGTAGAGGATGTCGCCACCTGAGTATTAACCAGCAATAGGACTTTTGCAACAAACCTAGCAGGTTTTCCTAACCCAAAAGTTTTTACCCTGCGCTCTGTGTGAGCGCCCACACACACTAGTGTGAGCTGGGTTGCCTTTGAGCTACTTTTGTACACTTTCGCTGTGGTTTTTCATTGTTGTCTTCAAGCTGTATACCCTCTAAAGCAGCATACAGTGCTATAGCTGCTTAGCATTCAGTGCACTTCAAAGCTCCTCAGTGTGACAGCACAGCCCAGGGCTCATTCTCTACTAATTGGAGGTTCATTAAGGGACATGGTGTGCCTCAGGAGAGGCCTGCTCACTGCCAGAGGAGCCTGTCTTTATTCAGATTTTGGGGTGTTTACTTGCTGCAACTGATATGAGAAATCATGGAGAAATATGAAAATGGGTTTTTAATTGAGATAAAGGTTGATGTGGCGTGTGTGGTCCCTTAATGTCACTGTTGGAGGGTATTAGCACACTCTGGAGAGAGCTTCGGAGTGACACACAGTAGATGGAAAAACACACCTGCTCCAGCTGCATCAGGGAACCAGAGGACAGTATGAGCTCCATCCCCAGGGTTCAATTACAGGTGATCATTTAGGGGGTCAATAACATTTAAAGGGGTCAAGCTGCAACCCTTATGATCTCAACAGGGTTTCATATTAATGGTTATTTTTTATGCAGGCTCATGTGCAAGATGAAGTGAACTGGCTGGTTATCTGGGAGGGTGGAGGCTGGTGACAGTTTGGCGAGGAGCAGACAAAGTGTCCTTGTCTCGCTGATCCATATGTCCAGGGTGGTGGGTTGTGGAGTAGGGCTTGTAGAGTCGCTTCATTGAAAGTGTCACCTTCAAGGAGAACCACAAAGGAGTGTCCTATTTATGGAGCACTCTAAACTTGAGTCTATGTCTTCCTTATCTTTTAATAACAGTGATTTGATATGACCATCACAGTTGGTTGTGTAGATTCCAACCGAAACAACATCTGGGTTTCTGTGATAACCATGAGAAAAAGCCTGTTTCATAATTCCTCATCCTCACACTGAGAAGAATGTAGGTCATATGATATTTGCCCTCATTACAGAGCTCTGCCTTTTTTTTGCAGCCGGTGAGTTGATTTGGGATAATTTCTCATTTATCCACTATCAGACTTAGCTGTACCAGACTCCAAAAGCCAAGCTGGTTGTGGATCTGCCAAGAGTAAACAATGGGGTCTTAGTGCTGTATAGCATTTTATGATATCAGTAACAAGAGATGCTGCAGACGAGGTTGGCATTCACTGGATACCTTAGGGCAAGACTGCCACTTAGATTGTCAGATTGAGGACATATATTTCCTGCTACCACAGCCTACTCATACCAGTGTAGTTCTCTTTGCTGATATGTGTGTCATATATGTTTATAATTGGCTCTTTTTGCTAGTCTATACAAACACAAAGCCACACAACTATCTTGACATATTATTGACTTAATAAAGCGGCGCACTTGAGGAGGATCTGCCTTTAATTTGTTACTAATTTGTCAATGTTTCTGCAAGGATGTAGCTCCTTGGGCATGAACCATGTTCTCCTTGTGGGAATAATGTACACTGCAGAATATTCAAAGAGACTTAGTGGACTGATCTCTGTGGCTACCATGTGATCGATGAGGTCCTGCGATCCCATGGGAATTGTGGGAGAGACCAATTTGTTTACTCTGCACTTTCTCTGGGTTGTCTGTGGCAGTTTGATTTATATTATGCTGCTTTGCACCATAGGCTTGTAATGTGGAGCCCAGCTAGGCCAGTATAGTCCACTTCATTCTTAAGCATCCAATGCATTTTAATGCATAAAAGAAGATTGGCTCCAGATCTGATGGTTAGTTTGACCCTGAAATGGGAGCAAAGAGCAAAAGGGTGAAGCTGGAAGAGAAATCAGACATTTTGTTTGGAAAATGACGTGAGCTGAGTTCTGAGTTTTTCCAGCTAACCCTTTCCTCCTTTTCCTCCCCCTTCTTGTTCTGTCTCTTCATCCCCAGTTCCAATAAATACAGTTTGCGCTCTTCATAGCTGCCCTGGACTCACAGTGAAGAGCAACATGAATAAGAAAAAGATCCTTTATGATGCTTTTCTGTGAGACTGTATAAAATGCAAATCTCAATCAGGACCTCCTGTGCCTTCATTAGGCCTTTCAGTGAAGCATAGGAAAGAGAAGGGTTAATTAAAAAGCATCTAAAACAACGGGACTGTTGGTTGTTCTCAGTACCACTAGGAGGGTGATCAATACCTAAGCATGTTGATATGATTTAGAGGAGGTGTTTAACCATAGCTCTAAATCAATTTGTGTGGGTCTTGGGAGGATAAAAGGAAAGGAAAAAAAATAGACCCTTCGGATGGTGAGGGGAGGAAATGCTCTCATTCTATGTTAACTTGCTCCAACAGCAGACAAAGACTGCCTTCTTATATTCAGATTGTTCAGTTTCATTGTCACGACAGCTTACACAAGCAGTGAGATATAAAACTTTCTCTGGAGCCCACAGCAAAATAGAAATTAGGAGCAGAATGAAAACAAACAGGGGAAGTACACTACAATAAAAGTAGATCTGACTAGAAAGAAAAGCTTTAGAAATACAGAAAGCTATAATTTTGTAAAATATTCAGTAACCAGTTTAATACCGCTTGTTTATGATGTGTCTTGGGAAGGCTATGGTTTATCTCACCCTGAAAAGAGACCTTTTGGGTTGATTGTGTATATGTAGGGTGAATGGGTCAAGGCTAATTCCCATTTGAAGGACAGCAGAGCCCCTTCAAAGAAAGATAGAGAGACAGGATTCAAAGCGATCATAACCCCGACTCAGAGGAGCAGAGTGCTCACCCAGAGGAGTTCTTTGACAGTACATTAGGGTGTGGAGAGACTGCCCTAAAATTATGAGATTACATCTGACAGATGTGCTCCAAAATGAAAAGAAGGTATTTTAAGCTTGTGCTTTTACTTTGGAGGTGGCCCTGTATACAGTAGTTGTGTATTGTGTAAACCTATTTACACTTTCTCAGAAAAAAAAATCATTTTCTAATCCACTTGTTACCCAGCTTCAATCCTGGCTATCGCTATGGGAGAGCAAATTAATAATCACAACTACAAAGCAAAAAGTGCTGGTTCGTTTCTGCCAAATAATTAATTTTCTTCTTTCTTTCAGACTGCAATTATAGCTGCCCTACAGATTGCTTCCATTTCTGTTTTTGCAGACTTCTTAGGCAATAACTGCCTTCCTTCCTGCCTGAGGGTTAAATATTGTTCATTTGCAGCTTTTATATATTTATATGTGGATAGATAGATGGAAAAAGTGATACTGTGTGTCATGGATATTGAGCACCCATGTTGTCTCCTGATGCAAGAGATGGGTTCTTCATTAACTAGGAGTGCTTCTGTGAAGGTCCTTCATTGGGGAAAGTGTGTTTATGTCGGATAGAGGGTTGGCTGATGGGAGCAGAGGGCATCTACTTCTCATTACATTAAGAAGAAGCTCCATAGTAAAAGCTGTACACTGTTGGCTAATGCATGTGGATCCCTAGTCAGAACTCATATCCTTGAAATGGTCTGAGACCAACAGCCCCTTGAGTCACACTGAACCCTGAAATCCCATCTGTCCAGAGATGGGAAGTGCTGATAGGGAATCAGGCCATCTGACTGTGGAAGCATATTTTTAAGATTACATAAACTGCCACAGTGCATGATGACAAGCGTTGTGACAGACTGGGTTGACACACTGTAGCCCCAGCTTGTAGTTACTTAGGGATTGCTGAGAAACTATAGCTGGTACAGTGCGCCTGGGGAGATAATAGAAAGGATTTTCTCCAGAAATTGGACCAAATGAACTGACAGACCTGTGTATGTGTGTGTGTTGTATGGTTGACTGGCAGAACTCATTAAAAATGTGAGGTTTTTGCAGAGCATTATTTTCTTGGCAGTTTCATCTGACTGCCATCTAGAGTTGAGGAGAATTGGAATACTGTGAGCATTTGGCAGGATTTATTAAGTGACACATTTTATTTATTTTATTTTTTTTTCCCAGGGGCAGGGAGAGGCTTCAGCACAGGGGACAACCATGGAGGGGGACTGTCTCAGCTGCATCAAGTACCTCATGTTTGTCTTCAATTTTCTCATCTTTGTAAGTATTTTTCATCTCTCTCTCTCAACAACACTCAATCTACCTATCTTTGAAGTTACTGTCAATCTAACGATTTAAGAAGGGCTTCTGGCTGCCCCCTGCCTGACTGACTAATGGAACCACATTTGCATTTCATTAGACGAAGGCAATCTTGATTCTATCATATTCTCTTTTGATTAGATTTTAGTGTGCTGACACACATCTGAGGCTCACTGTGCCATGTGGAGTTTGTGACTGGCACCTGAGTTTATCAGTCTTGATCAGACAATCAAGAGTAATCCTGTTAGTCTGAGCCTGTAAAGAGGGGAGGGTCAGAATAAGAAGGTTTGTCTCTTTTCCCGCTTTATTAAGCGAAACCAAACTATTTAGAGACTCTACTCAGACATGGTTGTTTAAGACTGGGGTAAAAATAGAACCAGCAGAGCAAAGGACGCACTTGGCTGTTAGCATCAGTAACAAACACAGTTTTTTAGTGCCATGTCTTTGTCTTTCTCTGTGACCCTTTCACACTTGTGTAACATTTTTCTAATCCAGTGAGTTTTTAAAAACCCTACCTATTGTCATCATACCACAAACTCTGCCTCTGTACTGATAAGGTGTTAATTTGCCAACGCCCACTCACAGAAAGAAGGGGATTGTGGTTGAAGTGTTAGAGTCTTAGATCTCTACCCCAGTACCTTCATTTCTTAATCACATGAGTCACTTCACTGTAGCTGCAGAGAGGTTTTAGTGAAAGGCTTGGAGAGAATGGAGGCTGCAGTGCTGTGCAGGTTGGGGGGTTAGTTGAGGCAGAGATCTCCACCCACACCCCCACCAAGGCATTATGGCTCCGTAGATACCCAGCCTTTTACCTCCCCCTCAACTCTCACCCCAACCTTTTAGAGATTTACATTAGCAGCATGTTGTCCTAAAAAAAATGCAATTATTTTCAATTATATGACATGTTTTTGAAGGTTTTGTCTGCTACTGGGGATACTGAGCAATCCTCTGAGTTCACATTCATTTTTAATAAGCAGACAATTTTGGTTTTGTCTAACTACTGTCTTCTTTTCCTTTTACTTCATCAGCTAGGGGGCTCTTTCCTCCTGGGAGTGGGAGTGTGGGTACTTGTGGACCCCACAGCATTCAGGGAAATTGCAGCAGCCAACCCCCTGCTATTCACTAGTGTCTACATCATCCTGGGCATGGGAGGCATGCTCTTCCTTCTAGGCTTCCTTGGTTGCTGTGGAGCTATCCGTGAAAACAAGTGTCTGCTCCTCTTTGTGAGTCAGCTGACAAATTTAAAATATAGTTTTGTTAGTAAGCTTGTTGGTGTTCATGTGTGTTGATTATTCAGTCTGTCGGTTTTTAGAAACTCATGCTTGAAACAGAAAGCTAAAAGAGCAAAATGCCCTTTTATTTGTCTTCATGCCTCAAGCCTCATGCATACTTAATGCTGAGTGAAGCTAGCAGAACCAAAATGTGATTTTTAGTGACTGACATGCACTTTTTCTGACACACATCCACTTTGTACTACTCAGTCTCTCACTTTTTGCCTTTTTCTTTTGTTCTGTTGCAGTTCTTCATGCTCATTCTCCTCATATTCTTAGCAGAGCTGGCTGCTGCCATCCTGGCCTTCATATTCCGGGAGCATGTAAGTTGCCTCTGCATTCACTCTACCTTGGATCGCCAATGTCCAGCTGGGTGTCAAAATGTAACACTAAAAGATGCCAACAGCATTGTGTATCAAAGTACCAAAGATGGCAATTATTGTCTACTCACAAGATAGAAAGTCAAAAAAATGATCACAGCTGATGCAGCACAACCAGAGAGGTGTTTTTTTTTTTTTCATTCAACAACATTTTTCTTCTTTCTCAAAACACTGAAAAAGCTATGTAAATTTCTCACATAATCAGTAGTATTCCCCCAGACCAGTAAACGGTGTACACAACTATTAAGCAACAGATATGTTTGTAGACACACTAACCTGTGCTCCTTCTGCTTGTTGCTTCAGCTGACCAGAGAGTCCTTCACCAAGGAACTGAAGAAACATTATCAGGGCTACAACAACACTGACGTCTTCACCTCCACATGGAATGTCATCATGACTAAAGTAAGTCCCCAGCACACGTGGCAAAGAGCTTACACACTGTAGGTTTTACAAACTAATCGCTTACACCAACAGCATGTAGAAACATTTGCAGCCTGGCATCAGGGGGTTATATTTAATAAATAAAATCCTAGACATTTAGGTCAATATTCATGCTGTATGGGTGCGTGCACACAGTGGACCACAGGCCAGCACAAAAATAGGTACTCAGCAATAACAGCTTCTTCACGTATTCTGTCTTCTCTTTCCTTCAGCTTGACTGCTGTGGGGTGAACAGCCCAGACGATTTTAAGGACAGCTTGTTCAGGCTGATCAACCCAAATCATGTGGTGCCAGAAGCCTGCTGCCAGCGTGTTAGTCAGTCGGGCCAGGAGCAGTGCTTATCTGGCAATTTGATGTTCCGCAATAACAAGGTAACTTTTGACATGCACACTGTCAACGTCTTCCCTCCTTCCAAATCTCATCCACGCTTAATTAGAGCCTGAGACTGTTGAAAGCTGACATCGAAGAACTAGCTGACTCCTCTATGGCTGATTAGTGCTTTTCTACAGTATGTATGAAGTGTCACGGGAGACCACACTATGTGGTATATAGTGTGCAGACACTAGTGTATGGATTCATATCGGCTTTTTTGTCTTTGTTTGTGTGTGTATAAATTGCTAAATTAGTTTTTTTTGTCAAGAATATGATTGCAAAAATAGAACATAAGTATGTAAATATGTGAAAAATGGTTAAACACATGCAAACCCACACCTTTCTTCAGCGTGTGTAAAGGAAGACTTGTAGTGATATTTAATTATAGTGAGAGCTGATAGGATGAAGCTTTTACTGCACTGTGCACCTGTTGTTTTTCAGGGCACTAGAACAATACGATATATCCATGATGTGCGCCTCTGCTCATTCACACAAAGAACTCTCATTAAAAGGCGGTGAAGATTAAAGCCCTCCTTCCTGCTCTTTCAGACAGCCTTTGTGTTTTGTTACTTTAATTGTCTTAGTGATTCTGGAAGTTTAGCGCCTATTGATTCGCTACTGAGTGTTTTATCTTCATGTGTTCACAGGGCTGTTATTCTGCAGTAGTTGACTACTTTGAACTGTACATTTATGTGGCTGGAGCGCTGGCAATTGTGGTGCTGACAATTGAGGTAAGTTGCATGTGTGTGTGTTCACGCTGCAGGAACACATCAAAATAGTTTTTCTTTTTAATTTTAGCTAAATAATAACGTGCTGTTTTCTTCACGGCTCCAGTGGTGTGAATATAAATTTCAGAAAATGGGAGTTCTACATTAAGCTGGAGATACTTGCCTGAACATGTGTACTGTTAATTTAAAGCTCTTTGTATGGTAAGATCACCATCTAGTGGTGAGGCTGTGGTTTTACGGGCGAGTCAGGGAACCCCTGCACTAAGTCAGTCCTGTTATTCTGCATTTATCCCCATGATGTGAGTGCATTACGTTGTTTTAGTTTAGCTCATGTTTGTCGTGTTTCTGTGTACTAATAACTTTTTTGCTTCCTTTCCTCAGCTCTTTGCCATGGTCTTTGCAATGTGTCTCTTCAGAGGAATCCAGTAGAGCTGCTCCATCTGTGAACTTCTTTTAAAAAAAAAAAGGGAATCCAGGAGATAACAACCAAATGGACACCTGTGAATTTGTTGATCTCTTTTTCTATTTCGCAAATTGGTAGACAAAACAAACTTACAAACTCTTGTACTTCACAGCTGGACTTTTGAGGTACTGGGTGGGAAAAAATACATATAGACACACAAACCACAGAGAAAGTGTGAGATCAGAGACAAAACTGGTGTAAAAAATATTTGTGTGTAGAGTGGAAACAGTAATTTGTGGACCAGGTCTAGCACAGACTGGGCTTAAAGCGGACTGGGCATGAGGACCAGGAGGAGCCTGGGCAGAAGGCACTGCACTGACTTTTGGATGAAGAATATTTATAATAACTTGGCTTAACTGTAAAAATGTGTTTTATGTACACTTTGGCTGTTTTCCTTTCCATATTGTAAACTGTAACACATCCTCCCTTCACATGCCTTTTTACAGCCACTTTTCTTTAATGCTGTATTATATAAGCTCTGTATGTGTGCGAGTGTGTGTGTACATACCGGATGCTCTTTTTGAATGTGTATGAACTAGTTTGTATATAAGCTTGTGGTTGTTCATGACTTCTCCCAAGCTTGAAAGCCAACTTCTGCTTCTTTTTCTATTTGTATGGTGGTGTTTATTGCAGTAGTGGTTATTTGTGGTTTTAGGTGGTGAAGTGTATGTGTATGCATTTGTATTAGATTCTTGAAAAGTCAACAAGATAAACGGCATTCTAAATGGCTGTCCTTGTGTGTTTTATTGTGTTGTTTAAACTGGCTGCGCGTTTTCAGATTGCATTACATTTTTTAAATGCACCACATGATATACGGGAAGCCTTGTTTAGCTATAACATTTGGATTCCATAATTTATAATATATTTTATAATATTTTGTTTCATTTTTATTACATATATACAGATACTGTAAAAAAAACAAATTTAAATTAAAAAAACTAAAAGAC
>OMLM01000477.1:44276-61502 GCA_900302695.1 Helostoma temminkii
GCATCATATCCCATGACAAAATGTGTTGTCCATTAAAACGTCTTTTATTATTATATATATGATAACATAATAACACATAGTAAGAAAAAAACATTTAAAATGCCTGTGCCAGCAGTTGCATAAAATGGAAAAAATACAGCGAACGTAAAAGTGAAACAAAGTTTTAAATGTATCACAATAGTTCCAACAGTGAAGCAACACTAGGATTAAAATAATTAGTACAATTTCTGCAATTACTGTGAACAATAATGTAGATTACTGCAAAGAGGCGTACTAAATGCTTGGATTTGCTAGTGCATGATATGATGCAGCAACAGTTTGCTAAAATATGCCCACATGTTTTTAGTTGTGGTTTCACGAAGTAGTAGTACACAAAGTATTTAGTTTCAGTATGGCTAGGTAAGATTTCAGATGTCCAAGATTGTCATTTATACATACCAATATGTTCTTGCAGTAATCGCAAAGCCTAAATAAAGACTAACTTATAAAATCAAAAACCAACATATTTGTTGACTTGAGCAGTAATATTTGAGCCTACAGATTTATATAGTCTGTAAGATAAGAAATCTCCTTAGTGAAACACTAATTCAATAAAATGAATAAAATAAAGATTCTGACTTAACCACATAGAGTATAGACTCACTTGAACAAATCTACATATTTATTTAAAACAGATGTTTAGAGTTAAAGTTATTCAGACATGTTAGCTTTCAAGTGCTTACATTCTCAAAAAGCTGACATGGAGCAAAATAATTATTAGTTTGGAATCATGTTTTCTGATCCAGTGGTTTTTAAAACTTATAAGTAGGTCACCCCCTCTGACTGTAGACTTGATATAATACATGTTAGCCTATATCTTCATTTCATATTTATTATAAATTTATTAAGCTACTATCTGTAGGCCGGCAGAGTAGATATAGTTGACTTTTCTGTTGCACATTAGCTTTAACTAGCTGTTAACAAAAACAGCACTAAGAGATGAAACTGAGATTTCAGTTCTTAATTAAAAAAATATTTGGTCTTATGTGAATATAAAGAAAATGCACATATAACAAATATTCAGTGCTAGGCCTAGATGTTCATATTAGCTAAAAGGCAGAATATTGAAAAAGAACTTGAACATTAGTAAATGATAGTAACATCTGTTTTTCAAAACATTTAGATTGTCACAGCATACAGAGACAGTAAAGCCTATCAGCCAACAAAGAATAAACATCTCTACGTTTATTGGCGGTTAGTTGATTAATTAGTTAATCTGTTGATATAAATGAACAGAATCATTGAAATTATTCATCAAGACATACCATTACACAATTTTATTATTTGGGTTTTGGACAGTAAACCTGAATTTGAAAATCTTACCTCAGAACTGAATGCCCCTTGTCAACTTGCTAATGACAGTTTAAAAACAAATTGGCTGCATCACTTAGTGGGTGCCTAATATTTGAAATGGCAGGGGAGGTTGAAGTTCTTCACCTGGGGTTTAATACACAGCTCAGCTTTTATAAAGTGTCACATAAATTCCACTGGCTTCTAGAGCATCAATTATTTGGCAAATAGCACCCTCATCAGTTTAGGATTTGAACCTGTTACCTGACTATGCTGTCAGAATTTAGTTTAGTGCCTTACCTTCATGCCGCCCACACTCCCCTGTTGTTTTCCTACTTGTGAAACCCAGTGTAACATAGTAATAGTGTAGCAGTGTACTGCGATGAGGTGTGGATGTATCTGCATTGTGGTTCCCCAGTCAAGCAGAACAGGTGTTACTCATTCCCTCGTTAGTGGTTGCCCTCCATCATTGGTCCGGGCGACTTTCAGGAGAAGATATTTTCCATCTTTCTGCACGCCTCCCTCACACAGTTCTGCTGGAGCTTGTTTCCACTCATTTCTCTGTAGGTGATCTTTCCATCTTTAATTTTATTCAGCTCCCTCTGGGACTGGTTTCGCAAAGGCAGACATTAAGTCTGTCTTAAATCTAACAAATAGCAAGTCTATACGTAGACATGTTCAGATCAACAGTTGCAAAACACTGTTTAATTCTGGGTGAATTATGGTTCCTTTGTTGCTCAGGACTATTGATGAGTGAAGAAATACAACAAAAGCTTTCAAGGGCCTAATTACCTCTGCAATCTTCTCATTGTTTGTTGCACAACGTTGTTCACAAACCACACATTACCTCCCAGCAGGTGAGGTATGGTTAAATGGAAACACTGGTGTTATTTCTGGGAAAGCCTGGGGGCTACAAATAATTTATAATAATTATTGTTTACTCACATTAGACTATTCTGGGGCCTACACCGACTCTGACACCACAGATTATTCTAGCATACACTTGTCAAAACCTGGGACAGGTTGCTTCAGTGCGTTTATTTAGTAGTGCAGTCATTTTAGTTCTTCACAAAATACATACACACATATCAAAGGTCTTATTCCTTCTCCCTTATTATAAAATTCTAAACTTCTTGTTTGGTTTGACGCACATCTGGCAGTGTGAATGAAAATATGTTGTAAAAGCATTTCTTGCATATTCTCTTGCAACAAACTCAGATAAAGTAATTTCACCCAGGACCAGATGTATGTATGTAATTGATTTATATTTTAAGTATATGACTATGAATATTCAGTTACTTAAACCACAGAAATGCCTTTTTAAATCACATGGTTTTGGTTTATGTGACAAAATAGACTACATAGCTTTGTTTGTAAATTTTTTTCCGAAACAACCTGAGCTTTCTGAAACATAACAATTATTAATTCTACATAACTGTTCTTTCAAAGTAGTAATGTACTGTATGTTCAATATATTGTGTTTTTGGAATCTAATTCATACACCTATTTGTTAAAATAATAGGTCAAACTTTCAACGAAGAAATTAGGTTTTATAAAATTAAGTGCAATATTTTTTTTAACTTTCTACACATCTTTTTTTCCCAAAAGGCTCTTTAAGAAATGTGTTTTAAGATTTGGGGAATGTATGAATATTTGTTAAGGCTCCTGCAGTGTAACAAAAAAGTGTAGCTCTGTCTCATGTGCACCACAGATAATAATGAACAGTAACTAAGGCTGAGTGAGTCGTTGCCAGACTCAATCTACTGTTCATGAACATTCAGTAACTTCTCTGTACTTGTTAACCTGCGCTCTGTGTTGTGTCTATGATGTGCTCTTGGGGAAATAAATACCTGAATTATTTTTCATTTCAAGAAAACCTAGTTGTTTGTTTGAAATGTTAACCATATCATACAATGTAAAAGGCAGACATGATATAAACACAGCATGGTGACCATGTTATTTTTCACTCATTCATCCCAGTTTGCATCTTAAGTAACTTAAATCTTAGAGCCAGTAGTTATTTAATCCACCACATGAGGGCAGTAGCATCCCTACTTCTGCCTCTGCCACTGCAACATGTTTTCTTCTCAGAATTCACTAAAAGGGACCTTTGTGTTTTGAGACATGAGGATTTCAACTAATATTTATTTATTTAATATCGAGGTATTTAAACTGATTTGTAGTTAAATTCTCACAGAATTAAATGGTTAAAATTTCTGTAACTGCTTGGCATGTTAATATAATACCACCTGTATCATGGTCCCCTTTCATTGACTTGGTAAACATTTCATCCAGTGCAATGCCTCTCAAGAGGCCCAGATTTTCTATCCTACAACCTCTTCAGTGTTGACTGAAGTAAATTTGACATGACTACAAGGTCAGACCCTCAAATTAAATCAGCGTGTCTTTGGTATTTTAGGCATATTTTGTGTTTGACCTGCTGATCAGAAAGTAAGCACCGGTAGCAGTCAGTGTGTCAGGACACCCCCTCCTTATTCCCTAGCATTTGAAGTGTCTGCATTGGTTCAGGTCAGGATCTCACAGGGTATTTAACAGCTGCTAAGTGTTACTGGTGGTCAGCATTAGCAGCTCCTGATCCTGTAGTTTGCTCTCTCTAGCACGCTCATGTGCCATGACATACAAGCGTTATTAATACAAGCTTGAGGTGTGCAATTCTCCTGGTGGCCTCAAAGCAGACGTCATCAACTATTCAATCTCACTAATACCTTACTCTCTGGGATAATGGCAGTTAAATCTAATTTGGATCTGCCAATTAAAAGCAGATGAGTTTTAAAAACTTGCCTGACTCAAATATTTTTTTTGTTAATCTGTTTGTTATATCATAAACATTAAGGCCACTTTCATTTTACTGAAGAATCCCGATAATAAAGGATTTGTTCTGCTTAGAATTTGTGATATGACTTGACAGTTTGTGGTAAAAGTCTGTCTTAATTGTGGTCACAAGAACATACAAGCTTTTGTATTCTCTCTTTGTAACACATCTTAACGGAAGAACAACAAACATTTAGGAACGCTCCTTTGGTCTCAGTATGTTAGCAGTTACAGGCTTAGGATTTGTAGTCTTCCTACTGTTGTTCAATGAGCTTGTATAAAAGCCTTTAAAATGATGTTTGATTTCTTTTAGTTTGGGGTCAGTGTAAAAACATTGATGTTCTGATATTTACCTCTTTGCTCAAGTGCAGTCCTGCACCACTACATCTCTTTTCCTCATAAAAATTCCTCTCTGGAAAAAGGGAGAGGAGTTCGAGGGATGAGACCGAAGTGGAGCTAAGGGGGTCTGTGTTCAGTTTGTTTTAGCCCCGTGTTTGGAGAGGAAACTTTCATTGCATGATGATTTATGAGTGGTTAGCCTCCCAGGGGATTTAAAGAGTCAGTTTTCCTACATGTAATAACCCACCCTCTAACAAAAAATTTACGTTTCTCCTTGGTGTTATGTTTATTCAGTGTGAAAGGTGTTAGGTCCAGTGGGGAGGTAAAGGGCCCGGTGAAACCCTTTAGGACTATCAACAGAAACCATACCAGGGGAAGACAATTCACATCTGCTGCAACAAGACCACAAACCCATTGTGAAAATGTGAGAATCTACAATTCACTCACCATAACAGATTTTCACATACAAGATGCACAGTAGACCACTGTAGCAACTAAACCTTGTTGAATTGTCCCAAAACTGCCAAGTCCCACAGAACCAGTGGCCTCAGACTCCTTTGTGACGCAGTGTGGTGCCCATAACCCACCATGAAACAGGAAGTGAGCTGGAAAGGCCAAAATATTAGTCTGTAGGGATGAGTTGTTTCTCAGCTCGAGCATCACTGCTGTCTTGAGAGATCTGTTGTGCTCTGTGACTCACTTGTGAAGCATGTGTTTCCAGTCCACAGAACTGGGATTTAGCTGATGACTACAAATAGATGGCCTGAGCTATCCCATGTGAGAAGACCACAAAGTGCTCTAAGGTTACAAAGGAGAAGAGTAATGGTTGGTTAGAAAAAAATTAGAGTGGCTCTCTGAGGCCACCACATTCCTCATTAGTTATCTCTTTGTTTTTTCACCTTCTCTGTTCTCCGAGTGGATCTGTGCTGCAGGGTTTCAGCACAGCTGGAAGCTAATACAGTACTTAGCTGCTCGTTGCACACCACTTTTTCTCACCCTGTGGCCTTCGCTGTTGAACCGTCATCGCTGCTTGTCACTCAGGTCCAGAGTGACCCGGCACACATCAGTCCAAGAGAGGTCAACTGTTGTGTATGTCTGACCTTTGTGCTCTGCAGCAGGAGGGCTTCATGTGCAAATGCACTGAACAAGGCCGGACTTGGGTGCACAATAAATCAGAAGGATGCTTCATCGCCCCCATGTTCACAAGATTCATAATTGGAAGCATATTGCAGAGAGTAGAGAGAAAACGCTGCTCTGGAGCAAAGAGGTTGAGGGGGTTAGAAACACAGGCTGATAACAAACCTAAACAAACGTAAGGATGTTAGAAGGGAATCAGGGAATCCAAACTAGAGGATTCAACTGGGTAAGCCACTCATTGCATTCTGGCTGAGAGCTGAGGCATGGTTTATCAGTCATGTTATTTATGTTCCGCCATATGTGTCTTGTAAATTCACAAACAAAACCGCTTTTATAAACTTATCCGATCTAGTCTTACATTCAGTGCTTCTGAGAATATGCAGTTTTATATTTGCTTGTTACTTTAACAATGCTCTTTCTCAACAACAGTACACAAGTGCTGATTTAACCCACTAACCCCGATGGTGAGATCCAAGCAGTTCACCTCTTTTAGCCGGGCCAAATCTACACTTTAAATCCTTTCCCTCTCTGTTTATGTTAGCATGTCAAAAAGCCACACTAGACATTTCCTCACTCTAATAAAGTTGAGTTTTATTAGTGGGAGTCAGTGAATGATGTGAGCCCTTGTGAGGCTGTTTCCACAGTAACAGACCACAGAGATGCCTGTCAGGCAGCTGGCAGGCCATCAGCTGTTTGATGACCACTGTCAACTGATGGGAAAATAGAGAAGTGGCTCGATTCTGACCACAAATTTAGAAAGCAAGTGGATACCTTCACAGACATGGGAAGATGCTTGCTCAGATAAACCCACTTGGGACTTGATGTAAATTTGGACTCTAGCTGTGCCCAGTGCCTGCTGCTTCTCCTGCTTTGTTTAATGGAGGTAGAATTACCGAAAACAATATTCATTTACACTGAGATAGTCAACAGCACTCACATAGTAGTCTCGTTACAGTTTCATGTATAACTCAATGCTGAACGCTGGCGATGACAGGCTGGTTTTCTTCCATACCTATTTCGGTCCAGAATGAGTCTGGGTATTAGGGCTTGGCATTTACAAGAGATTGACAAGGAAATATGCAATACAGGCACAGTGTGCCAAATTCAACGTTAGCCTACAATAGGTCATAAAATTTGCTTAGTATTAATTAAATTCAATTCAAGTTTATTTATATAGCACCAATTTACAACAAAAGTCATCTTGAGGCACTTTACAATCTAAGGTTTAAGACCTTACAATACAACTAAAATAATACAGAAAACCCAACAAATGTCCCTTGAGCAAGCACTAGGCAACAGTGGAGAGGAAAAACTCCCTTTTTAGAAAGGAAGAAACCTCCAGCAGAACCCGGATCAGGGTGGGTGGTCATTTGCCTCGACTGGTTGGGGTGAGTGGACAGAAAGAGAGAATGAACAACAGGTCACAAAACAATCACAACAACAAAACACTTGGCAGGTAGGTTGGCCCAGCAACTGTAGACCGGGGTTACCTGCAGAAAGAGAGAGGGGGGGGGACACAAAGATAATATTAAACAATGGTGATGTATGATTAGATGGAGGAATGAGGAGGAGCTCATTGTGCAAGGGAGGTCCCCCAGTCTAAATCTATAGACCCATAATTGTCTATAGATGCTGGTTCTGTCATCTGAACCAGCTGTATTTATAAGCTTTATCAAAAAGGAAAGTCTAGTCTTAAAAGTAGAGACAGTGTCTGCTTCCCAAACCTGAACTGGGAGCTGGTTCCACGGGAGAGGAGCTTGATAGCTAAAGGTTCTGCCTCCCATTCTACATTTGGAAACTCTGGAAACCACATGTAGACCTGCACTCTGAGAGCGAAGTGTTCTGCTGGGATGATATGGTTCTATGAGGTCTTTTATTATTATTCTTTTTGCTGAGTTGAATTTATGGTGTGGCAAATGTTCATGAGTGCCAGTACTGCTCCAGAGGTTCAGCACAACTGTTGTAAACTACAGGTCATTAATGCATGTTATAATTAAGTAAAGAAGGATCTATCATGCATTCTATAAGTGGCCTACACAGATGCTTATGTTGCAATCTAATAGATACATTTGATTAAGTATTTGCACATATACAACACTGCAGATGTCCTCAGTATTGGTATCAAGTATTCTGGTCTAATTGATAGAGTCGAGTTGTACATAAGTTAATGGGGAAGGCTGGCCCAGAGCCAGAGATCCCATTAGAAAGTGCTCAGGGAAATGAGGTATCCAGGATCCCAGTAAACTTCCACTCTAATCTCACCTCTGAGCCGACCCTCCTCCCACACTTCCTATTTCATATACAATGACCTATCATATCATGGGAAGCATAGACATGGTGACATGCAAGTGCACAAATTGAATTAGTTTTTACTGTTCGAAAATGTGTGTTCAATGCCTCCGCAGATCTGAAACATTTTTATCCTTAACAGCACAATTGTGTTGTTCATTTTATTTTTCCTTCGTTACTTGTTTGGCAAACCTCACTGAAAACAGATCAGATTTTAGATCAATGGTATATTTGTGCTGTTTAGCATTGGTTTCTTACGTATGTATGATGATGTTTTACTGGACCAAGTGATATATGTTGTGTCCTTCCTCTTCAGTCGTGTTCTTCTCTCCACAAAGCATCGAAGAGGGATTTTAGTGCTAACTTACAGCCACAACAGGAGACTGCTCCGCCTTTTATGTCCCTTAAGAACGCATTAATACATCAAGATTGTCCTCGATCTTTTGATTTACAAGAAGATGCCATTTGAAGTTACTTGAGTGAGGTAGATTATGGTTCCATAGTCTGTGCGATTTTACTTGTTAGAGAAGTTTGGAGCTTGACATTTTCCTTTGGCTCAAGTCCTCTACAGTTCTTAAGAGACCTTTCATTGGTCTAAAATTTGATTTACAGTGCAAGCAGCAGCTTTATTTTCAAACCAAAGGGATCATTTAGCAGTGTAAGCCGAACTGTCAGCTCTAAAATATGACCTATAAGAAATGTTTTGCTGAAAGCTGATATATAAGCACTGATTTACTGCCTTGGCCTTGCTAATGATGGTCCTTAATGAGGAGCTCAACCATCCACTTGTTTATGGAGCAGGCTGACTGACAGACCAATTGATGGAAAAATAGCAAATGAGGAATTGGATCTGTCTCCTTTTTGCCATATCAGCAGGGCCCTAATGTAGTGGGGTGAACTTTGAAGTACCCTAATGGTCTTCATGGTCCCTTAACCATGCAGGTCTCTATTAAGGGTGTCAGTGGAGCCTGGCTGGAGTAGTGTGACCCATTAGACTTAATGAGTGCTGTTCAAAGAGCATTGGACTGCTCTTCTTCCTCTCCCCTAGTCTATTTTTTATCTCATCTACAGTACCTGTCTTTTAAACAGAAGGGGAATGCAGAGGCAGGAGATCTCACATGGATCTAGATTGCTCATGTCACTTGATCTTTTTTATTTGTCATCAGTTATTAAAGAATATGTGATGTACAGTCAGTATATCACAGTAAACTCAACAATGACCTGATTAGCTTAGCAGCAAGTATTGTCAGAACCCAAAGTAGCATTTTCACCTATACCCCAGTTTTGTCCACACTGATGCACCATCATTCACTAGTCCTGGAAATCTGCAGCAGTTTAAGTAACAGGCAGATTAGAGAATTATGATACATCTTAAAAATGAAGTACACTTAAAAATTATTTTATTTTATCTGGTCAGTTGGACAAAATATATAACAGACATATAAGTCATAAGAATATCATATACAAATTGTTAAAATATAAAACATATAAAACATAAAGACATATAGGTTGAACATAAAGTATTAGTGCTCCACTAACATAATCTCACACGAAAGCAAATAATTTGTGTTCAAATAATATGATTCAATGATGTGTGACTGGTTGACAAGATGAAATTAAATAAAGTGAAAGTTTCAGTTTTTGAGGGTATACAGCATGATTTTAAAGATTTATGTCTTAAGTAGTCATAGTTTCCATGCAAACATCCACACAGACAGAGATATTCCACTACCGACTGAAAAGCTGAAAAATAGGTCGGCTCCAGTACCCTCAAAGTCATATAATTAAGCCTCATTAGTTTTGTTCTGTGGAGGCCTATGGTTCAGGTCTGGAGGAAGAAAAGGGAAGCATACATTGAAAAGAACACCCTGCCTACAGTGAAGCATGGTAGTGGCTTGGTGATGCTCTGGAGCTGCTTTGCACTGGAAATCAGCAGTATGTGGAAAGCAAGATGGATTCATTCAAGTATTAAAGGGTTTAACAATTGTGAGACTGCAGTAGTCATTAAAAGTTTTATTTTGTGTTGATTCTGAAGTTAACATTATTTGCAGAGGGGGTTGAATCATCTTGAGTGCAACTGTAAAAGCACTTTAACTTTGTAATGCTGTTTCTGAAGACATCTGTCTAAGTTATGTTTATTGTTATTACCAATGAAAGGACATAAAAGAGGAAATAGCTATTCATCTGACATGTACAAGCAGTTCCTTTTCTACCCGTCCTTTACAGTCTTGATGATGATCTCCAGTTCCTCAACGTAGTGCTGGAGCCTCTGGGTGACAACAGGCTTCCCTTGAGTGTTCCCGTTCTCATGCGATCAGAGCATTCCAGTTAAAGTCTTGCACAACAGTGGAAAAGATGGCAATTGTTGCTGGGAGCAGACAGAGATGGGAAGGCTCCAACATTCCTTGCAGGGCAAAGACCACAACGATGGCAAGATCGAATTGGCACAGGTTGTCTGTTTTTTTCCTGGCCATGATTTCCCTTTGTCTTATGTGAGAGTTCGGCTCAGTGGATGTGTTTTGTATAGATGATATTTAGATGTTTGAAAGAAACGGTGGATTTATAGTTTTTGTCGTGTAGAAAGCGTTTTTCTGAGGACTGTTTTGTGGCATGATTGAGCTCGTATTGCACAATCAGAGAACATCTGTGTGAAATGATGTTGCATACTGTATGGCATGACAGCTTTCTCGCACCCCAGCCATAGTTAGACCGTTAGCCAAAGACCACCTGGAGATATTTAAGACCTATTTAAACCATTAAGCTCCACTTTGAGTCTGACAGTTCAGGCAGAGCATCCCATCTGGAAGCTGCTGATGTGCTGATGTGAGAAAAAGGATGGGATCACATATCATCCACTTTCAACCACAGCAACACACACACATTCATCTTGAGTGAGTGATAAATTGAATGTTTTGTTTGAATTTTGTTTGTGTTAACCTTGTGTCGTTTCCACTCAGTGTGTCATTAGGTATAGACTGTAAACCACAAGTCCGTGTTTTTAAGGAAAAGGTTGAAACATTAGTTTCTGTTCTCTTATTTTTCTCATATTGCAAACTGAACAACAGTGAGACATTGGAAAGAAACATACTTACTGTTTATTTGAGGAATAGTTCAGCACTTACTCATTTCAAGTTTGCTACTACTCTCATATTGAGTATACAACTAGCAGTGATTACCTTAGCACAACTGTAAACAGGAAAACAGCTATTGTCCAAATGTAGCAAAATGCAGTTACCACCACCTCTAAATGTCAATATTTACACATATCTTGTTTGTTCACTCGGTTCAAAAATGTAGCACTGAAGTGGCATGGAAAAGGTGTGAAAGTAAAAAGTTACAAAAGTGTAGTGTGTGTGTGTGTGTTTTACACATTTTTATTAAATTAAAGATAAAATTTGTACGTGCACAAAATTAATAATTTTTAATTACCCTTCCATCATCTTTTCAATTTTGCCAGATTATCCATGTTAAGGTTGTGTTTATTGATTAATGAATGATGATATTATTTGTTGTGTAGTGCAGGGAGGTACAGATGATGATGTCATCTTGGTAAATTAAATAAATAAAGTGTGTGTCTATCATACCTTAACTCCAGGGAAAAGTTATTCAATATCACTATATTTGGTCTTAGATTTTAAATTGATTTGATTTTTGATCAATCTCTTTTAAGCAATGACCCCAAATAAATGAGTCTGAATTATCATTTACAGAGTGTCTATTGTGTAAATATTTTAACAGGCTGCTTCAAAAAATAAATTCTGATATGTATTAGCTTTTCTAATCGTGAAGTAACTGAAACTATTATTGACACTGTTTGTCAGAGTAATGGGCTGATTGATTGAGAAGATATGTTTTTAGGGCCTTTAAAGAAGAAATCGTCTGCACTCATTTAACTGTTGGAGATTTGTTTATTTCATAATGACTTCAAAAACCATCATTAACAGAAGCAGCAGGTCACTTCTGTACAAACAAATGTCCAGGTTAAATATGGACGGCATAGGAGGCAGTTCTTTACTGTTGGAGCATGTCACCACACACCTCTGGCTTTAGGAAAGACACTACTGTCCCATTGGAAGTCCAAAAAAAAATTTCTTCAACTCTGTAAGTGCAATAACTTATTGCAATGGCACATTATATAAAGTCACAATCAGAAGGAGAAATATTTGATTAATATACAAAAACAGCTTGAAGCAATATGAAAATTAGAAAGCAACTTCAACCTTGGCAAAAACCCAGAGCAACACAAAACATAATTTTACACTTCTTGGCAATATTACTGTAATACTTCATTGGTTTATCTCTGGAGGTCCATTATTTGACAAATAAGCAAAAATAAATGTACAAGCAAAAGAACAATATTGTTCATATTGTTCACATTCACACAATACGACATATCATTATAACCTTGTATTTTCAAATGCTTTATTTCAGTAGTATCCACATGGGTGGAGCTGCAAAGGAGGGGAGCACTGAGGGAGCACCAGCGAGAAGACAAATACACTCAACCCAGTAAAATGGGATTGAGTCACACACAAATTTATTCTCAACACATCCTGTTTCAATCTTGAAATTTGAAATGTTTCTTGAGTTTTAGTCCTCACATCCAAGACTATATTAATACAAACTGTTTCTTAAGTGAATGGAGTCGTGGCTCAATTTCAAAAGCATTTGTTTTTCTATTTAATGTCATTTGTTTGACTACTGTCAAAACACTCTCTGTGTTGAATTTAGTATCTGCATGAACACTTGTGTCTAATATACATGTTGTCACCTAGCTTACTCACTGTTGACATTTCAGGGAAACAACTATTTATTTTCCCTCTAAAAGGAATTTACATCTAAGCAAGGAGAGATTTTCATTTACTAAAGATGAATTGTTAATTGTGTCCAAAAGATACCAAAAAGAACATCAATAAATCACACTGCATTCATAATAATTTAGTAATCTCACCAAGCAGAAAAGCCAGGTATCCTCTGGCTTCTGCTGTCTTTTTTTTTAGCTTTGGGAATTTTTAGGCAACAGATCAAGTTGGGTTTTAGGAGCTTGTCATGACAAATGTTGATTTTCCAGTTTTTATTGACCTGATGTAAAAACTGTGATAAATACATTCTAAAACATTACTATGAGTTGTAATTTTACTCCTAAGCAGGAGGGCTATAATGGGCACTCATATGGTACAATGATCAACGAGCAATGAGGTTCAGAACCGGACTTTCCTGCCATCATCTACACAGGGGAAAGAAAACAGAAATGTAGCTCGATGGTTGTCATAGAAAGAACAGCCAACAGACTAATGAAGCCTGTCTCTAGCCTTAGCCTACAACCCAGCTCTGGTGACAAGCTTATTCCATGGAGGTAACACACTGAGTCACGCCTGCAATCACTGAACATATTTGCCACATTCCTGCAGTCCAGCTCTCATGTCATCACATTACATAAACATTACAGAATGTTTTTCAGGACTATTAGAGACACTGATTTAGCCCGTGTTCTCTGGTACGGATACTGTGTGTGCGGTACCTCCACACCATGTACGCTCTGTTGCTCTGCAGTGTTTGCAGGGCAATAGAGCTCACTTTGATGCTAATTAGGTGTGTCTATTCTTGTTGGGTGCTGATTGAAGCTGGCATGGTTAGTTGGTGTTGAAGGCTACTGCTGTGCGTTGCTGCTCCTTGTCTGCCAGTGGAGACGCTGTTTCCTGTAACCTGAGGCCTGAGCCTAGCAGGGGAACCTGTGGTGGAAGCCCCGGGGGAGAAAATGACACATTGGTTTGAAATTACTGCCAATCCAGTGCCTGCCCTCCTCCTGGACTAAATTGGCACAGACCATGTATTCGCTCACTCAATTAGACTCAGTTCACTTATTGCATTCCACCTCTGCCCTTCTTTGCAAGAATGATGAGTCTAAAGTGAAGTGTAAACAATAGTTTACTCTAAAAATACTCTAAAAGTAGAAAATACTACTACTAAGTACTGTATGATATGGCTGGGTTAGGCACTGAACTCCTGTGTTTTCTAAAGATACTTTGTAAACTATGTTGATGAGCTTATTTGTGAATAATATGTCATCTGTTGGGGCTAAACTCCATATTTTATGAGACCTGAGAGATCAAGAAATCTGGAATAAACACAACACCTAAGCAACATGTTCTAAGACATGTATATTTCTCTCACTTTTACCATCTGTTGATTGTCACAGTCACGTTTGTTATCTTGGTAGTGTTGGTCGCTGTAATGGCTTCTGTTATCTCTACAGTCTCTCCCTGTTCATTTGACCTGTGTTATCATTAGTGCTCTCTCCTCCCCCACAGCACTGGCTGGTGGCTGCTCCAGAGAAGGGTGCCATGTGGGGGCAGGGTGGACCTGGACTGGGACATCATGTAGCCCAAGAGATGGCTGCACTGTGTTCTTTGGCCTTCATACGCAGTGCAGCTATGCTGGAGGACTTGCGATCTGGATCAACATTGAGATCGTAGCCATTAATTCCCCCACCCATCCCAGGCCCCCCAAACAGGCTGCCCATGTGTGTCTGTCCCATGTGGCTGCTTCCTGGACTGGGCACGCCCAGGAAGTCAGAGACACCTCCAGGACCATGAGGATGAGGGGGCATGCAGGAGGGGACAGAGTCACAAGGCACGACACAGCCAGGCACTGGAGATGCTCCGCTGCTGCTCCCGATCCACGAGGGGTTCTGGATCTTGAAGACAATACAACAACAAACTTCCCGTCACTGATTGTTATACCTGATGCACATTACCTACTTAATTCTGTTAAGTAGGTAATGCCAGATGTTATAGAGCACACACCGCTTTAGCAAACATGCCAATGTAAGTACCATATCATCCCCTTTTCTATTAAGAGGAAATAATGCAGAGGTTGTGACGTCAGATGTGAATCTGGAGCGGCTTCACCGTTTACTTTTTGAATTGCATTGTGGGAGAACAGCAACCTCAAACACTCGCCTTGTTTAGTAACATTTGAGGTTTAAATGTAAACATTTGTATGCAAAACATCTGCTTACAATCTGAATGTACAGTTGCATAGATTTAGGAAACAACCTCAGTGATCAGACCGCTCGTCTTTTTTCTTTTACCTGTGCATAGTTCTCTGGCCGAGTCAGGAGAGGAAGCTCGTAAGCAGTAGAGAAGTGCGTCCTGACCTGTTGCATCTGGCCAAAACGCTCTCTCTTTCTCCACTTGGCTCTGCGATTCTGAAACCACACCTGCAAACAAAGCAAAATGTAAGGAAAAAAAACACAAAACTCAGAGCAGACACTACCAAGCAAAACTTTTATGTCATATCAGACACATCGCTCAAAGTTTTCCAAGCATATGCAGTGGACTCCCCCGTATATTACATAAATGGGGCCCATCCTGTCCCCTCAGCAAGACCAAGTAAGAAACGGAACCACATAAAATGAAGAAAGTGAAGCAAATAAATTTTGCAGCACATGAAAGTCCAGGCACAGGTTGTAAGACTTGACATGTCTTTAAAGTGCCGTCCTCACAAAACTATTGATGTGAAAATAGTAAGTCTCCCCTGGTGCTGTGCATTTCAGCTCCTCCTTTTGATACACAGGCATCTGCCTCCCTTCAGGCTGCCAGCATCGACAGATCCACATGTGGGCCTGTGGCCATTCATAAATCACTCTGCGAAAGGTGTGCTCTCCCCCACACATCAGCATGGTTGGACTGGGGAATCCCTCTAATCCATGCAACAAGTTCAGCTTTTGACCAAGAATTTGCTTTTTTGCCTTGGCCTTTGGTTTATTAATTATATGAAGTAGGTTTTTCTAGGTAATTGGAACTGGAAGACATGTTACAGAAAGCTTCCAGCACCTGCCGACAGATCGAGTGTAAGCTACTTATGCCACTTCTCCTTAAATCTGGATGGCACTTGAAGTAAGGAGGACTGAAAGATAAAAATGGGGGTTGAGTGAGATGAACATGTTTAGTTTTGCAAAGGAAAGGAAGTCTTAATAATGTTTTTGCTCTGTATGTGCATCTGCTGCATGTCAGTCCGTCCTGGGAGAGTGATCCCAGCTCTGTTGCTCTTCCTGAGGTTTCTTCCTTTTTGGCACAATTATCTTATCTGACTCAGGCGTTGAACTACAAAGAGTATGCTTTGGTACAAACTGACTAGAGTTGTGTGCACACTGATGCTTTATAGAAATTGATTTTAGACAATAATTGTACTGTCTGAGTTATTTCTTTTGTTTGTCTACTTTAACAGTTAGATTCTGATTTGTTAAACACCATATATGAACAAGTAGCAGGCCTCTAAGGTGTGTAATATGTACTCACTCATATTGATTCACATAAAGTTTGTGTACAACAATTTTAATAGTTGATAAACTATTTTTATTAACAAAAAGCCTGGATTCACTTGAAACACATCCCCTGGACTGCTGTTTAGACATAAAAAAATTTAGACTGAACTTTATGAAATTGTTATAATTTTTCATATAACAATTGTCTGTGTAGTCTTTATATTTAATTTGTAATTTGTGTTGATCTGTTTTTCCTTTTCCTAGAGATGTTTTTCTCACATCCTCATGGAGGAGAATGCAAGCAGAGGTTCTACTGAGAGTCTCAACGTGTTTATGTATATCTATTTGTTAGTTGTCTGAATCTTATCCTCCCACGGGGGAAGGGGGAAACTTCTTCAAAGAGAAAAGAGAGAGCGATCCCACTTCGACACAGGGGTTTGAACTTGGATTGTGGGTTGATTCCCAGCCTATTCAGTTTGTGGTTTTCACAGTCCCTGACATGCAATTTCCCCCTCAGTCAACCTTTTCAAATCCCTCCTCATATATCTTTCTCTTTCTTTCTGTCAACTCAAAACGGTTTGGTGACAAGAATGAGTAGTGTCGCACAAAGATATGAATTTTTGCAAAAGCTGTTTTTTATGATATTATAATCCCAAACTGAATTTTAATTAAACCTGTAATTTTTAAACAGGACAAAACTAATAGCTCATGTTTGTTGTCAAAGAGAACACCATTCCTGACCTCTTGCAGTACATATAGCTGTGTTATTGCGAGAAGTTAACAAAAAGAAGAACTGTTGTCTGACTCTGACATTCATCAGGTTAGCTGGCAAGATAAGAGAGGATCTCACCCCTGCAGAGGTAAGCTGATATTTAAGGATGTGGCTGAACCCCAAAGTCAAGGTGAGGGGCTGTTTCCCTTTGAGTTATATCATATGTTTGCAGAGGGACTTAGAGTCTATGTCATATTCCCAACGAGGAGAATCTAATTATTATTTAGTTATTGTTTAATTGTTTAAGGTTTGTCTGTGT
>OMLM01000478.1:7603-22095 GCA_900302695.1 Helostoma temminkii
TCAGCAGAGATTGATTTATGCACCAACTTCAAATATCACTAGCTAACAGTGTCTCTCAAAGTGGCTTCTTTCTGGGCAGAGTCCTGCCTTGACCCCAGAAGCACAGAATGAACTTTGTATACATTTCCAACAAGCCGCAATCTCTCATCCCCTACTCCTAAGCCGTTTTCTTGCCCTTTGCTCCCATCCATGTTTGTCTTTCTCTCCATGATTTCCATTTGGCTTGGTCATGTGCTGCAAGTAGCGCACAGTGTGATCCACTCAGTTATCTTTCATCCTTTAACCTCCCGAATGTTTTTCTTTCCTCTAAACTCTTCATTTCCTTTGCCTCTTGTCTTTTTTTGTTTAATAGTCTTTTCCATTTCCTCCTGTCTTGTGTCTCCTTCTCTCTCTTTCTCTCTCTCTCCCTGTCCTCCATGGTGTCACTGTGTTTTAGACCTACCCAGGTGTGGACAATGAGATACCTGTGAGTACCATATGATGAAGCACCACCCTCTGCCACAGTCTAGACAGCTTAGTCATACAGCTCTTATTCACTCTGCTCGATTACAGTGCGATGAGGACAAATTGTTATATAAAAAATCAACTAGACATTTTCTTGTTTATAGAAAATGTGCATATGCACCCTTTGTTGTATAAGGGTTTGATGAGTGGGTGATTTTGTAAGTCGCGGCGGCACCTTCATTAACACCTCAGCTCACAACATTGCTTAAAACCTTAGAGAGCAGACTACAGCTGTTGGGCAGTGTAACAGAGGTCTAGAGACAAAGTACTGCAGAGGTTCTGTTCTCCTCTACAGTGTGGTTAAAGCTTAGCTGTGTGTCTGGCCTGAAGACAGTCTGTACTAGACCAGAGGGTGGTAACCTTTCTGCAGATGTGCTGTCTGGCCTGACTGTGGGCCATCAGGCTTCTCACATGAACTCTCTGTCTCCCCCTACAGGTGCCTCTCAGGCTGATAGAGAGCGTGGAGAGCAGAGATATGTTCCAGCTACACATCATCTGCAAAGACTCCAAAGTAGTCAGGTATGGAGAGCAGCTCATCTTTGTGTATCTTAATAACACCTGCAGACAGGTTGATGTTGTTGCTGTTAATAGATTACGCTGCTCTGGGTCTCATTTCATTGAATAATAAACTCGCTCATTTCTGTCTGGCTGTTAGGAGGAATTTATATTACACACTAGCACAGTAAAAGTAGTCAGTCTTACTCTTTCAGTTAGCAGTTAGCTCATCATGTAACTGGGATATTTCTGCTCATGTAGTGAGTAAAAGACAATTTGGGAAAAACATGAAACAGTTGATGTGTACAGCTCCTAAAATGTGATTCTTTTCTACTCTACTATATAATTCATCCCTTTTTGGCTCTTAGTCAAACAAAGCCTGCAATTTAAAGACATCCTGTTGCCCTCCAGAAAGTTTTTTTTCCCCATTATTTCCTGACATTTTATACACTAATCGCATAATTAATTTTACTTAATCAGACAGTGAAGAAACTGTATATAAATAATGCTAAGCATGCTCACACTTGTTGAATACTGAACCACTGCCTGCTTATATTTGTTAGCCGAAATTGGGCATTTTTGGTAGCAAAATTTCTCATTTGTTTGTAAATATCTGTGACCGTCAAAACAAGTCAAGTTTTACATTCTGAGCAGCAGATGTTCCAGCAGAGTCTTGGTTCCTCATCATTAGGCAGCTACAATATTACTCCTGTTCAAAGGCTGTAAATTCTTGAACATCTGGAAAAAACAAGAATTTTCCATCATTTTCCCTCAAGTACCACTGCAGTCTCACTAATCACTCTCACTAATGTTCTCACTGGGTTCTCCACAGGTGCCACTTTGCAACATTCAAGCAGTGCCAGGAATGGGTGAAGCGTCTGAACCGAGCCATAGCTCACCCGTCCCGTCTGGAGGACCTCTTCGCACTGGCCTACCACGCATGGTGTTTGGGAGTCAGTGCTGATGACGAGGACCAGCATGTTCACCTCTGTCGCCCAGGTTCAAAAACACACTGCAATAAAAACTGAACTTGACACAAAAATTACGCCTAGTTACACATAAGTTATGCCTAGGGGATTGTTATTTGTGTTAAAGTATGGATATTCATAAAATGTCTCTCTTTTTGCTCTTTGTGTGTACAGGAGACCACGTGCGTCACAGGACAGAAGTGGAGGTCAAGAGGATGGGCTTCGACACGCAGAACATCTGGAGAGTGTCAGACATAAACTTCAATTACAAGTATGTCACGGATACCTTACCATAAATGGTACAACACTCTAACTGTAAGGAGTGTAAATGATTATTTAGAAAGTGAAGGGTGAGTGACACTGTTTCAAAGAGCTTTTTGAGAGTCGTTGCAGAGAGTAGGATTAAAATTAACCAGGACTGGATCCGCAGTGCCAAACTGAACAGCTTGTGTGTGTGTGTGTGTGTGTGCATTGGCACATCTCAGTTCTGTGTCAGAACTCTGTCGGGAAATGGCAGTTTTTAGTTTGTGCTGACTTACCATCACTTTTGGAGCTTAGTGGTCAACTTGCATTTAAATTATAAGAACACACTTGAAAGGTGTTTCCCACTAGCGCTAAATAGGCGCCACCTCACTGAAATCCACACAGTCTCTCTCTGCGCTCTACATGTGTGAACCCTGTGCAATGTCCAGACATGATTCTCCTCACATTGTTTGGAGTTCATATGTAAAAACGGCTTGAAAGGACTGCAGCGGACTATTCCTTTGAATCCCTTCAACAACTTGTGTCTGTGTTTAGATTTGTCTTTGCCTCATCTGACCTCTCAGGCCAGCAACACTCTCTTCAAGTTCAGTCTCTAACACATACACTCACTCTGCAGAAATAAGGCAGGATACTGTTTGTGTACTTGTTTATCAGACTCTTATGTTTCCTTTGCTGTCTGGGCAAAAAAAGCTACTAAAAATTGAAAAATGTCAGTCTGCTTGGAGGGTCCAGTGAGAGCACATCCTGCTGAGGGAGACAGACGCACAGGACAACTAGCTAATTAAACCAGCCGCAGCCTGCTGAGGCCCATGACTCAGCACAGTATTTCACTTTTCCTCTCCTACACGCATACAAACACTGTCCTCCCTACTTAGACAGTCAGAAGGTGAATAGAATTTGAAGAAAGTATCATGGGAGAGGAGGACAAGACCACAGACAGATGGCAGTAGCTGTTAAGCTCAATCCATTTTGATTTTTTTATCATTGAAAGATCTTTGCTGTTTGCACGATTATGGCTGTGTAATGCAGCATTATGTAGTTTGCATTCCTCCTTTAATATGGTCTTGTTGTTTGTGTTAACAGGCTGTGCTCCAGCTACCCACAGAAACTTCTGGTTCCAATATGGATCACTGACAAGGAGCTGGAGAGTGTCGCTTCCTTCAGATCCTGGAAAAGGATCCCTGTGGTGGTTTATAGGTAGGTTTCATGACATGCACGCAATTAGGTTTTGTCAATTTTGCACAGGAACATTTCATTTATGATCAGTAGATCTATGTCTACTTGCGTTTACTGACACTCAAACCTTTAAATCCAGACACCAGAAGAATGGGGCAGTGATTGCCCGTTGCAGCCAGCCTGAGATCAGCTGGTGGGGCTGGAGGAACACAGATGATGAGTACTTGGTGACTTCGATCGCCAAGGCATGTCAGATGGATGGCGGGGCGAAGAGCACCTGTGGAGCACCAGTCTGCCGACAACGTGGGGAAGCTCCCGACTCCTCAGATAGTGATTTTGGTAAAGTTGTTATTTCATTTATGTATGTGGATTTATGTGTGTACTAGGGCTGCGTGATCTGGCTAAAAAGTCACATTGAGATTATTATTATCCAACTACTTCTATCTTAAAACAAACTGTTTTCATCCTCCCAGACTCCTCTCTGACAGGCGGCTCTGGCTGCGATGACAACCATGTGCGACAGAAGCTACTGATTCTGGACGCCCGCTCATACACTGCTGCAGTTGCGAACCGTGCCAAGGGTGGAGGCTGTGAATGTGAAGGTTAGTGTCAACTAACATTTGAAAACTCAGTGAATTGTTTCATTGTATTTAGACATGAAATAGCAGTGCAACTGGCATTCATGTTTACGCATTTTCATTTTTGCACAGCGCTTTGTTTGTTGACGTATTCATCATGTGTTCTCACTTTTATACTGTGATTGCCAGCTGTTTGCTTCTGGTTCTGTTCTGTCATTCAAGCAGGAAAAATTAAACGGTAATAGTAGTAACCTTGGCGTACCTACCCAGATATACTGTGCGGTGCCTCTTAGTTCTGTGGAGCTTAATAGTCTGTTAGCTCCCATAAACCGCAGATGTAATGGTAAACTCACTGCACACTACCTGCCTTCACTGGCTGTCGAACACAGATAGGTAGTAAGTATCTGTTGAAGAGTAAACATCTAACAGCTTCTTCCTCCCTGGAGTTGGTGGAGACACAATCAGAGGCACAATTTTAAATAAATTCAAAAGATTGCTTCCGTCTGAATGTCACAGTGAAGTCACATTCTGTAGTGAGTATAGGAAGTTCATTCTTCAAAAGTGCGTATGTTGGCAGGATTCTGATGTAGGAAAATGTGCAACAAATCCAAAATATGAAGTGAATGTTTGCTGCTTTTCGTCTGTTTTTATATGTTTGTAGAAAGATCTGCTCTGGCCTAGATTGTAAACAGTGACCTCATTCTGTAAAATCCAGTTCTTCATTTACTGTGCATGTCCAGTTAGACATATGATATTCAGTAAACAAAATAGAAATGACTTCTGCCAGCAGTGACCACTCAGACACTTTTACAGCTGACCATTGACCTCTAAGGAGTTTATATGATAGTGTTTAGGATTATTATGACTTCAATGATTTTTATTATTATGGCTGACCAAGAGAAAACAACAATCTGAACATGTGATGCTACCATATTTTTTAGCGTAATCAGTGTTTATGTATCATGCCTGTCCTCAGCATTTTTTGTGTTTGTTTGTGTTTAGAGTACTACCCCAACTGTGAGGTCATGTTCATGGGAATGGCTAACATCCACGCCATCCGGAACAGCTTCCAGGCTCTGAGGACTGTCTGCAGTCAGATCCCGGATCCAGGAAAGTAAGTTGATCTCTTTGACCTTTCTCTCTGAAAGGTTCTATCTTGGTTTATGCCTTCCCTCTCCCTCCCCTGTTTTACTGGCATCACCTCACTGTAAAGCAACACCACACAGATGGGAATGCTGCCAGAGTCCAGTCTCAGTCCTGCTGGGCCAGCCAGCTGTCTGTGCTTTAACAGTGGAGACATGTGTTGCGTGTTTACATGTTTGTTTTTCTTTAGGTCAGCTGTGTGTTTTCCTAGTGTGTTCATATCTGTGAGTGTGTCCATTACAGGTGTGGTTATATGGACAGTACTTGTGCTAACACAGTTGCTGTGAGGTAACTAGATACTATTCTGCAGGTTGTTATTCTGACGGAGGTGTGCACTGATGCACGGAAGCCTCCAACACTTAGGCTAACTCAGACTGGATGATAAAGCTGAGTCACCCAAGCTGATGTGGAGCCTAGTTACTGTGTACATACATCACTTTATCGTGGGACGTGCACGATAAACGGTACATCTAATCAGTCACGTCTGGTGTTTTCCAGCTGGCTTTCAGCACTCGAGAGCACCCGCTGGCTGCAGCACCTGTCTGTCATGCTGAAGGCTGCCACTCTAGTGTGTTCGGCAGTGGAGAGGGAAGGCCGTCCTGTCCTGGTCCACTGTTCAGATGGGTGGGACCGTACACCCCAGATTGTAGCCCTTGCCAAGATCCTGTTGGATCCCTACTACAGGACGTTAGAGGTGAGAGCCTGCACAGTTTTAGGAATATTTTGTCTGTTGGTATAAATGTTGCATGTAGCATAGTTTTTGTTGCACTGTAATTACCTTCAGTGCTGACTACTGTGTTGTCAACAGGGATTCCAGGTGCTGGTAGAGACAGAGTGGTTGGACTATGGTCATAAGTTCGGGGACCGCTGTGGCCACCAGGAGAACTCTGATGATGTTAGCGAGCAGTGTCCTGTCTTCCTGCAGTGGCTAGACTGTGTTCACCAACTGCTCAAACAGTTCCCTTGCCTGTTTGAGTTCAACGAGGCCTTTCTGGTGAGTGGTATCACAGCACGTTTTGCCTCTGTCTGATAATAATTATATACACTTAGTCCTTGAGGCAGTGCTCTAAAAATGAAGCAGCCAGTCTGAATTGAGATCCAATGCTATACATCAGGCAGCTGTTTACCTAAAGTGCTGTTCAGTTCATAAATAATGTAAATTATTGTGTTTTCCAAATGTGTCCAGGTCAAGTTGGTGCAACATACGTACTCGTGTCTTTACGGCACGTTTCTATGTAACAACGCTCACGAGAGGGAAGTGAAGAACATCTACAAACGTACCTGCTCTGTCTGGTCCCTTCTCCGAACGGGAAACAAGAACTTTCAGAATTTCCTCTACATCCCCAGTCATGATATGGTACCTAGCAATTTTTACAGTATTATACTGTGTGAGGCAAGAGAAGGTGACATGCTGTTTGTGATTTGCTCTTTCTTCTTAGATCCCAGGCAGAGTAACTGATTAAACTAAACTGTCATTTTTATCAAACATTTAAATCTGTCCCTCTCCTTCCTGTCTGATCGTAATGCATCATCCGCAGAAGTGGAATCATTGCACTGATTGAGTAACAGGCACTGTCCTTGCTGTGTATTGACCTTGTGGTTTTGTCCTTGTCTGACAGGTGCTGCAGCCAGTCTGCCACACTCGGGCATTACAGCTGTGGACAGCTGTTTACCTGCCCACCTCCTCCCCCTGCACCGCTGTGGACGATTCTGTGGAGCTCTACCTCCCTCCAAGCGTGACAGGAGATGAACTCACCTCACGTTCCTTGGACAGGTGTGTTAAATTGTTGCAAATCAGATCTTTTACGCAATATTTCTACTTACTGTTCTCAGCAGTCCCCTTGATTACATTAATTCAGTATTCATGTGTTACAGACTCAGTCTGCCCTCTAGAGTCCTACACAAAGTATAATTGCCATTGCCCCACATGTGGGGAAAAAAAAAACTTTTGTATCTCTCATTTCCAGACTTCCCAAGACCCGTTCCATGGACAACTTGCTGTCAGCCTTTGAGAATGGGGTGCCCCTGACGCGTACGTCCAGTGATCCCAATCTCAACAAGCATTGCCAGGAGGGTCGCTCCGGAATAGAGACCTCACCCCCCACGGAAGAAGTTTCTGCAGGCTGCTCTGACAAGGTCGTACCTGACACTGGAATGGACAGCAGTGAGGTCGAACCTCTACATCAAAATTCTGCCAGCATCCCAGAATGTGTCCCAGGTGCTGAGAGCTGTGAAGACACACTGGAGGAGCCCTGTCTCACCACACAGCCCATGCCCTCTCTGCCCCTTCCCCCTGTCCCTGTCTGTGAGGACATTGCACTAGCTCACACTCCAATCCCCACTCCTGTCCTCCAAGAGACTTTGCCTCAGATCACAAATCCACTCCCACCACCTTCACTGGAGGCTGAGAGCCCCTGTAGGACTGCTGAAACCACCACGCCACCCACTCACACATCAGAGCCGTGCTTACCTCTCAACTGCAATGGGACCGGCCCCGCAGCCACCACACCCCCCTCACTACTTAATGGCCACGCTGACAGCCAGGTAAAAGACCTCCCGGAATCTTCAGGCCTATTGGCTCTGAAGCAGCTAACGCCACTCCTCTCCATGGAGGACTCCACCGAGACTCTCACTGATGAGGGAGAGCCACCCCCTGCTCTGCCCCCCACGGTGACCCGGGATCTTGCTCAGAAACATCTGGACACTGAGTCACAGTCACAGGTTCAACTCCAAAAGGAGGAAGAGGACATGAGGACAGATGACGTGAAAGGAAGAGAGCGGGGGCCAACGGCTCCCGTAAACTGCACCCAGGTAGCAGCTCGCCATCTGATTTGCAAGAGCCAGCTCTCAGATCTTTACCTGCTCGGTTCCCATTGGGAGAGCGTCCAGGGCCTGGTCCAGTCAGCTTGCAGCAGCGCCGGCCATTCTGGAGTCAGTAGGGCCTCGCAGACCAACACTTACCAGAGCCGCCGGGTTGCCAGTAAGCTGCTCCGCTCCCACGGCATTGCCATCGCCAGCGGGTCCCAGTGCTGCCGCAGAGAGGCTCTGTGTTGTCCCAGCAGCCCCCTGCAGCCTGGATGGCTGTCTGCTGCCAGGAGTGCAGGCTACACGGGGCTGTGTGGGCCTGCTATTTCTGCCCTCAACAGCTACTCCCTGGGAGGCCATCAGCTCCTACCAGCGCCATACTCCTCACCCTCTGCTTCCAGCTCCCCTCCCCCACCACAGGCCTCTGCTTACCTCGATGATGATGGGCTGCCGGTGCCCATGGACGCCGTGCAGCAGCGACTGCGGCAGATCGAGGCAAGTTACAAGCAGGAGGTGGAGGTCCTGCGGCAGCAGGTGCGACAGCTGCAAATGAGACTGGAGAGTAAACAGTACAGCACCCCTCCCTCAGAGCCAGACATCGACTACGAGGACGACATTGTGAGTAGCTGTTTCAGTGATCACACCCGGTGCCATTTCGCTCTCTTTCTGGTCTCACCCTGTTCTCTCTGTCTCAGACATGTCTGCGGGAGTCAGACAACAGCAACGAGGAGGATTCTCTGTCCACACACAGTGAGGACCGTCTGTCTGAGGGCAGCTGGGACCGAGTGGAGCGCAAGGACACAGAGGTCAGTGTCCTTTTCAACTCTTAATAGCACTGTAACACACACTCTGTTTCCACTCCCTCACACTCTTTCCTCTTCCACACCTGTATAGATAGAAACGCCTCTTGTTATAACACACTGTTAGTAACGTCTCTGTGCTTGTGTAGGTCACGAGGTGGGTGCCCGACCACATGGCCTCCCATTGTTTCAACTGTGACTGTGAGTTCTGGATAGCCAAGAGACGTCACCACTGCAGGTGGGTTTCTCTGTGCTTTTCTTGCATTCATAAACACCCAACACAATGAATAACCTCACATATGATAAACAGCTCAACAGTTTAATATCAAAGGATTTATTTTGGGTGACAGATCAAATAAATGCTCTTTCTCTGGTAGAAATGGAAGATGGATCAGTGCGGTTGTGGTGCACTGAGAAGTTTTGTGATGTAATGCCACATCCAAAGGGCCGCAGCTGTAATGAACTTTGGTTTTTAGTTGTTTCCGTGCTCTTTCGTTGCAGCACAGTTCTGCCAAAGCAGCAACATGCAAAGACACACTTTGCTTTGTGTTTTTAGGCAATAATGCCACGTTTGATTTCAGCATCAAAGCACCTCGGTTGGCCAGAAAACTATTCGTATGCTCCACTGGCAAACCAAGACAGAATTAGAAAAATTAGATACTTTTTTTTATTTGCCTTTCTCTTTATCATTATACGTTATTGTGTGGAGATCAGTGTTTCTCTTTGGGATGAGTAAAACATCTTAACATTTTGTGCGTTGTCCTGTTTCAGGAACTGTGGCAATGTGTTCTGTAAAGACTGTTGTCATCTGAAGCTGCCCATCCCAGACCAGCAGCTGTATGATCCAGTTTTGGTCTGCAACAACTGCCACGACCTGCTCCTGGAGTCTCGCACCCGCGAGATCCGCAGCCAGCAGCTCAAGAAGGCCATCGCCACAGCATCCAGCTGAGAGGAGCGAAGTGCATCATGGCGCGCCTCGGCTCTGTCCTCTTTGCTTTGGACTGATGAGCTGAGTACCCCAACATGCTGTGGTTTTGGCTTCAGGGGGGAAAAGGAGGAGGAACTGTTGCTCAATAGGGTGGCTTAGTTTGGAAACAAAGATAGACTGTATCACTGAGAGAGGCGCAGAATCAGGAAGAGAAGGCCTAAAATGGAGGCACGTCTGCAGAGGAGGTTTTCCTACAGAATAAATCCCTCGTGTTCAGAGACATTTTCAGCCTGGAGCGCTGCACCGGCCTGCTGCCTCCACATGGCTCAGTCCTCTAGCAGTGCCCCGCCCAAGAAACATCTCCAACCTGTCCACTCAGCAGAGTCACCCACCTTTAGTACCAAACACTTGCACCCTCCTTAAAGACACTGTCTCACACTTGAGAGGACAATCGCCCACCCTTCCACGTGCTGAGGGACTCCAAAGCCTTTACCTGTACTACTGGAGGCTTTTAACTTCAAAAGAAAGGAATTGCTGCTACAGTATTTAAAAGTCTAATTTTGTATTCTTATTTTGTGCACTACTAGCTGTTGTGTATTTGAGGGAATCTGAGACCAAACTTGAGCAAAAGGGAGAAATCTGCTGTTTATTTTGCCATCGCGTCTTTTTTTTTTTTTTTTTCTTCTCGGAGCCTGAATGTAATATGTAATGGGTAACTGGACAAAGTTTCTGTTCTTGTGCATTTGGTGGGTCGTATATGTGGTCATTGCTGCAATGTGTTTTCAAAATTCTGTATATGCACAGTCAATGTGGTTCTGTCTTTATCAGTGCTTTTCTCCAGTACAACCACGTTGCAACATACGAGGGATGTGTATGGACACATCGATGCAATGCTGTGAACTGTTTGATTTGTGGGATGTGTGCTTGATATGTCAGGAGAAAGAGAACATAACGGTGATGAAAGGCTGCAGAAGGTGTCTGTGGCGTCGTCTTCTGATGTGAGAGTCATTTGAAGGCACTGTTGGCATTCTGTGATGTGACTGAGAGTTTCTTTAAGCTTTTTCTGCTGAGATGCTTGTGAATGAATGAATGAATTAATGTCCACATAGAGCTCCATGTCCATCTGACTGACGACTCCTCAACTGGCAGTATAGACTGAATAAAATGTTTGGAGTTTATTGTTTATGGAAATCTGGCCACAGTCCCCTTAAAAGAAAAAAAATATATATATATACGTTTGGTTGTTCCTCAAGACAATAGTGCCATATTTTCTTTTGTGTATTTTCAAAGCCTTTTTCTTTCTTCTGGATGGCAGCAGGTTTCTAATGGGCCACCTGTGTATGTTTTAATGGTACAGATAGTTAGCTGCTTAATAACACTGAGACAATTACAGGTGAATACATTGGTTCAGTTTGCTAACCATGATAATTATTCCAGTGGATGATTGGAGGTCAGTGAATTAATGAAACTGCGATAACTCGTCTAACATTGGGGATTTTTTTTTCACAAGGTGATCATGAATCAAAATCCTTCAAAGGAACTCGGAAGTGTAACATACATAATTATCTGATCCGTAGTGGTGGCTAAAACCTGTCACTTAATGAATAATTGTTGTAAAGAAATGCACTGTAAAAGTAAAATCCCATTGGTTACAATAAAAGATGATATCATGGATCTGTTCCCCCAGCCTGCTTATTTACTTGGAACTGTGGGAGAGTGTTGAAAGGGTCCAGGCACACATGGAAGTGGACTTTTCTCATGAAAAGGATCGAAGGGTCTCAAGTGATAAGATTTAAGGGTCACTGAAAGCAGAGCAGGCAGTCGTGAGACTGAGCCATCCGAATGAATCAATTCTAGAAAATATGTTGAAATAAACTGGAGCATTGAGGGGCTTGAACACACACATACACACACACACACACACACAAATTCTAAATCAATGATTTATATTGTGGATGTAAAGAATGAACACACCACTTAAAGTCAGAACTGTGGAGCCACATCTCCAGAGCTTTGACTGCAGCACTGTGGGGGATTTTGTGCTTTGAGGTTTCCAGACATCAGGCACAGAAAATACTAACTTTAAGTACATTTACTTGACACTTGTACTTTTAAGTATTAAAAATCTATGATACTTTATACTTTTAGTTCACAACATTTTAGAGGCTAATACTGGATTTTTTACTGTATGTGGTAAATGTGATGTGTAGTTAGAAGGATACATTCCTACAACATATACATGGTAAATGACCTTCACTTCCTGGTGGGGTAAAGAGTTCACTAGAATCCTTTTGTGGATTCTAGGTGACAGACATTATTTCTTCCATTTGTCCACCAGATGGAGCTTTTTCACCAAGACTCACACAAGATGCTGTTTCTGCAACAAGACCAGCAGCCAATCAAATGGAGAGCCTGTTGTATAATTGCACGATAGTTACTTAACTTCTCCTTTTTCTGGTCAAAATGTGAAACTTTTCTCCCTAAAATTATCAATTTCTTCCCTTTGATTATAAATTATGAATTTGAAATGAAACACACAGTTATACATTATGTTTTATGACTGACCTTTACTCCACTACACACATCTATATAAGGTATTCATACACTACAGGACCTACTTGCAGGCATTTCGCAGCAACACAATCTCTTGCATTTTACAAAAGCTCTTTTGATGACTTTCTTTCTTTCTTTCCTGGAAGAACTTCTGCCAATGCTCCTCACTGTACTGTATCCACTCAGCATGATCAATAATTCAAGGCATGAGTATTTAAGGTTCTCACCTGCTGAAATGAAAATAAAGGTGACAGCTTTAACTTTTTTTTTCTGGAAAAGTTGATTTTTTTTACTGAGCTCTGCACTGACTGGACAGCTTTTCTGCACACGTGGTGAACTGATCTGGAAAACTAAGTTTTAGAAAGATTTAACTTGATATTCTCTTTTACATGTGAAGCTTCTCATGCTTAACTGTTAATTATTATTAAATCAGTGCCTAAGTGATGGGAAATATACAGTATATATATTTGTTGGAAATGCAGTGATGGAAAGTAAATAATTAGGCACATTTACTAACATAATTCTATGGTATTTGCACTTTATGAATATTTTATGCTACTTTATACATGTGATCCACTATATTTCATATAGTGAATATCCTATTTAAGAATATATTAATAACAGTGACCAAAGAAAATACACTGACAGGGGTCATATATTACTATAAGTAATTTTATTTTTTATTCTTTTAGCACATTATTTCAATCACACTAGTGGTTAGTGCAATCAAGTGCTGAGCCTTATCCACTTCTAAGTTCCTTCTTATTTCAAAGATTAAATGTAAAGGAACAAAAGCAAATTGGAGCAGGAGCTGAAGAGGTTTAGTCTGACAATGATCCTCTGTCACACAGATCTCTTTCTTCTCTAAGGGCCACTTTGTTTTACCTGTGGGTGTATGAGCTGCACTCATGATTCCTGCATCTGATTTCTCCCAGAGCCAGAAATCATTCAAAAGAAACACCTTTCCCATCATCAGGAAGTCTTTCCCATCAGCACCATAATGGCAATGATTGCATTTGGGTCCTGCACACCAGGAGCCCATTAGGCCCTCTCACTGGAGCGCTCCTCAGTGGGGAGCTTTATTAAAGGCGATGCTCCGAGGGGGAGGGGCCACTCTTTCTTTCCTGTCGGGGTACGGTGATAGATAAGTAGAAGACCCCCCTGCAAGAATGCGATCACTTTGGGAAAAACAAGTCATTGTGTTGTCTTCTCTCGGTCGAACCAGAGCCTCTCCAACATGCAGCAACTTATCCTGCCCGTTCTCCTGGCATCATTCTGGACCGTGTGCACAGGATCAGCAGGTGAGTCTGTTTCTATCCACAGCTGGAAATTAATATCTTAAAACTGCTGTTTTTATTTGAGTTGATCTTACCTCGTATATGTCCTAAATATAGGCTTAAAAAATGTCTGGATAATAACGAGTTATTGTCTAATATTTCCTGGAAGTGTTGGTCTATGTCTGCAGAATCTTTTAAGATATGATTCAGAATTAAAATCAATAATTCCTCAGTCTGTCAGTGTAGTTGCATTTGCACTGCAAGTCACATTTGCATTTAAATTGAAAGTTGATACACAGGATGATCCCAGCAATCTGAACAGGCAGAGTCAGAAAGAGTCACAGCTCCACAGATAAAAGCGAGGCTCCCTCTCCCAAAAACCGCGTGACGCTCTCCACCTGCCCCGGCTCAGCTCGGCGCGTCCCACATGCTCATATGCAGCCACGATAGGATGAGGAGACTCTGGGTGGTGAGAATAAATAAAGCGAGGAGGTCTGACCGAGACGTGATTCCCCCAGAGCCTCTGTGTTTCTGATCTCTCTCTCTCTCTGCCGCGCACCTGCTCAGACCCACTGATCCAATGACAGACGTCTGCGTCCTTGTTGCCGCAGAGAGACGCGTCAAGCTGCGCAGCGCCAATGTCTCCAAATTCACAGCATCTCATTCTGAGTGTTTTAGATTAAAAAAAAACAGCCCAGAGGTTCTGCACCGGGACTAAATAACAGAAGCTTGTGGCTGAAATGAGTTGGCTAATTCGCTCAGCATCGTCCGTTATTAGTCAACAACTAACGCGGAAGAAAGGAAGGAAATGTCAACACTTTTTTTCAACATATTTTATAAACCACATTTGGTTTAATAATTTGTTTTATTTATTTTGATTATTCCGTTTACTGCTGAATCTAATTAAGCCCCAAATTATAATTTACTCTTTGTATTTTTCTATTAGGTTGATTCTAAGGTGGTTAAACGCTTTCAAATATTTCATTAATGACCGACTTTTT
>OMLM01000479.1:0-20793 GCA_900302695.1 Helostoma temminkii
GCCAGCATATATATATAATATATAATATATAATATATAATATATATATTTCAACTTTTAATGTGCAAGAAATATATAAGAAAAGGTTTTGAATGTGTCTCCTCTTCTAACTGTGGTGTGTAGATTCACGTCTCTTTCAGTTAATCATTTCTGTATATAATTTTGGTTTTCTATAAGTTAATCACCGGAACATTCAGTTATTAAATATAAAAAAAATGTCTATTAACTGCTGGGGTTTTGTTTTTCTTTTCATGTTGCACTGCTCGGTACATTTGTTGGATCAAGCTGCTTTTGTTAGTCACACTTAAAATTTGACAGCTCAGAACAGTTACATGATTTCTAATAGATGATTATTTTTTTTTAAGTGTTGAATGCTTTGATTGCGATCATGCCATTCAGTGGCTATTATTAGTTGTTATTAGGACAGAGGTCGACAAGCATCAGACTTGTCCTGTGCTATGTGTTGCCATTCAGGACTGTTTGCATTATATTGCTTTTATACTTGTGTGTGGTCTTGTGTGCGGATGTATGTGGTCATCTAGGTTCAAGGCAAAAATTAGCATGATATACACAGCAACACATTTAAAAGACAAAAGGAAATGTTAGTTTGCAAGAAATAATTACCCACTGATTAAATTTGAAAAAACTAATCAGAGAACTGTAGGGAAGTGTGTGGTTGTTGCAAATGAATTGGTCAAGCCACATTAACAGGAGAAGGTTATTTGCAGAAGGAGAAAAAACAATTAAGTATTTTCTCAATTGAACCTATCAGCTGTTTTTTTTTACAACTTTAAATGCAAAACCTAAGAAAACTAAAATGGACAGCATATAAATCTGACCTTCTCATGTGGAAATTAAATTTACTTTCCTGTCCTGCCTTCACTTAATGCATATTCTGTGCAAATGTGACTCAAGAGTTTTGCTTGGAGTTTGTATTGTTGCTGTAATTAGTAATCTGTATCTGTATTTCAAACACATACATACATACAAGTCCAGTGGTCTGTGACTTTAGAAATCCTTGATTGTTTGTTATTTGGATGGTAGTTTGTGCCATATGTATAATCACAACATCATTGAGTACATATAAAAATATATAAATTAAATAAAATATCTACATTTTTTCACATTAAAATTGTGATTTAGTTTTGAAATACATTTTGAGGCGTGTGTAGCGTGATATTTGGAGCTGCCTATGCACGGCAGCCAGCAGCAGTGTTTTGAGGATGTGTGAGTGAGAACCCTACAGGCCTTCAATTATCTCAGTGCAAATCTCAGAGGAACAAAGTGACAGAACTTTTCATGAACATTAACAAGGATAGACAACCTGAAGGCAACGGCTTGAACTTGTCGTATGAGGCATCACTCAAATTTACACTCAACTTAAAGCAGGCTGTTAGGAGTAACTGTACAGTACCATATGAGTCAGATTCCATGTCAGAGATAGTGAAGCAACAGACACTACACTGCATACTTCCTGTTAACAACTGCAACACTATGGAGAAACATTCCTACTACATTACAGTGATTACCCATTAATTCCCAACAAACCAGCTTAATAATACAAATTGAATTTTATAAAAGTGTCCAAATTAGTATGTCTAAAACATTTAATATGTAATCATGCATCAGTTCAGTGTTCATTGGTCCTGGTGAGGCACTTCAAGTTTACACAATTTAATGGCATTTGGCTGAGCCTATTATCTTTATGCTTTCACATTATCTCGGCCTGTTAACAATGATCCTTAGTGATTTGGGAGTTGGAGAAAGGGATGTTTTATGTATCCTGAAGCTCATTAATTTAAGTTATGATCATCTTCTGCTTGACAGAACTCTTGTTGAAATGCTGCTAGTGGTTTTAAGAATGTGTTACAGATGGGAACCTGTTGTGGATAGCACTAATCACAGTGGAATTAGAAGAAAAATGACAACATTCATTGACTCTATAAAAACAACAACGGTAACACTTCAAATGGTTCTCTACCACAGAAACACCAGGAAGCGGTAGCGTTGGTGGTTCAGCTAAGTGTTTTCAACATATTTTTTCAAACAAGCTGAATTTAGCTATTATTATTGGATCAAATATATATTTTTGACTTAGAAACTATTTTTGCAGGATAGTGACTTTATGTTTTACATTGTTTAGCTTGTTACCAGAATAAGCCGTTAAGATAGCCAACTAGCCTGAATGTTTTCATGACTTGCTTGCCAGAAAAATAATCTAAAATCTTTTATTAATACTGACCTGGTTCTGTGGTGAACTGGTTGGAGTGGCGAAGCTTTTGGATGTCATGTAAGGTATGTTAATGTGTCCGTATTGTAGTTACAATAGCTGAGAAAAGGGTCTCTATGATCAATCATTAATTAACACAGAATCAGTTTACAAGTCTGTGTATTTTTTCTCAGTCTCAGTCTTCCTCTTTGACGTATCTGAGCTACATGACTGGCTACAATTTTTGACCCCTTCTCTTCTCTTCTGTCTCTATGGCTCTGGCACCAATATGACTCTTGTAAAGATGTTTTCATCAGCTCATATTAGATCAGTAGATTGAAAATATCAGAGAATAGTAATTACTATTGCAGCATATTCCAGTTTAGATAGGATAAAGCAGCAACTTAGCAAACAGCGAGTAGATAGAGAAATAAAAGGAAATATTTCCCAGTCTATTTAAGTCTGCGACCCTTAAATGACAAGGTCAGCACAGACTCACTTTATGTTTTTAAAAAGCATTTTGTGTGGGCTTATTTAACTCAATTTTAAATCTCTGTGTTTGTCTTTCTAATGTTAGAGGTTACAACAGTGTTATTCTGTTTTTCAGTGTTAAGGTGTTATTCAGAAATGTTCGTGAAATTTCGCAGGATCATGGGGATAAGATGGTATAAATCTACTTTAGGGTAGATTGTTTCTTTGAGTGGTCTGTGCTAGGAAAATCAGAACATCCGATAATTCCAGGGGAGGTAACAGAAATCACTCAACACCTGTTTGTTGGATTGCCAGTGATTAACTTCATCAAGGGCTATTCAGCATCTGTGTGCTGTCATAATTAGTTTAACTTTCCCAAGGCCTGTCAATGGTAAATGAGAGTCATTATGCCAGAATGCCCCTCTTCAAGGCTTGGCGCCTGCCTGCCTCAGCCCCTCTCTGTGCCTGTCTCGGTCTCTTTCACTGCCTCCTAGGTGGAGCTCACAGCTTGGCTGAATGCGACTCATTTTCAACTCTTCATGTGCAAATGCCTTTCTCGCTCCGTGAGAATGTTCTATGCATCCTAATTTGAGTCATCGCCTCATATATTTCCTTCCTCAAAAGTGTCGAGCTTTATTTGTCGAAGGAAAAGAGTATTTTTGCAAGGATCAATTTGGATTTCATGACTGCTTTGCTTTTGAATAGTTATCCAACAGCTGGTTTGTTCAGACTAAATCCGGTTGTGCTTCAAGTAAATCTACACTTCAGTATTAACATTCAGGTGTGGTGAAGAGAGCGTGATGGGAAACAAGGTTCATTCTTTCTCTGTCCATATGCTCTGTGTGTTGTCAAAACCCAACATCACGTATAAATAGCCATGTATTAAAAATAGTGAAAGAAGTATTTTTAATATCAGTTTCTGTGTCAGATTCTTGCACATTATGTCTGTCTTATTTTACAATTTTCAGTTCATCTTAAGGCAAACAAACATGTGTGGTTGTAATATATTTGCACCAGAGTAGATGGAAATGTTGACATCCTTGTCTTGGTGGAAACTAACTAATAAATTCTTCCTGTTCTCCAGCACAGAGAACAGATATTGGCCTTTATACAATTAAGCAATAGAGCTTGAACCATAAATTGAAATTTTAAAACAACACAGTTTTCTCTTTGTACATTTGTTTTTGTAGCATTTACTCTACACTATTCCAAAGCCTATTCTTGCACCCGATCAGTTCATCAAAATTAATACATTTATTAATAAATTTAACAAAATATCTAGTAAAGCAAAACATTTTCAGATATATAATAATGTAGAAAGAATACCCTGGGCTTTTCCTGACAGCATTTCCTGTTCTGTTTGTTTAATCAGTTTGACAGTTTGGATAGACCTGAAATGGGTTCTTGCGTTTAGATAATTATGTGAGAGGTTTCTCCGACAGCTTGTGTTTTGTCTCAACACAATCATGTCTTCAGAGATTCAGAGTAACAGGTCTACAATGACATTGTCAACATGTATCATCAAAGAAGAGCGATTTTCTTTTGGATAGGAAACAGGCAACCCGAACTGTTCTGCTTATCTCCTTCCCAGAGCAGAGGACTGGGGCAGAAAAGGCAGGGCAATGGACTCCAAAATTGTGCCTGGCCATATAAGGGTGGCGGCAATTCACATTTAACATATTCCAACCTCTCTAGCAAAACCCTCAATGAAGCAATGTCCACTACTTTGTCAAGACAGTACGTCCATGGTTTACTTTCTGCCTGCTTTGCCTTTGGCCTTGTGCCTTATCGATCCCAGCATTTGTCCTCTGAAAAAAGAGTCGGCATGGTTAGCCTTCTCTAGGCCAAGCCACCTTTCGGCACCTTTCACGCTCTGTCTGTCCGTGTATACACCTTCCTAATCAGGACTGGCGTGTTTTGTGGCTGCAGTGGGGATGGCTCTCTGAAACGATTAGGCCTGGGGACAGCTCCAGCTCTCTTCCCCTCTTCTCCATGCCAGATCCCATCTAAAAAGCATTTCATCTGTGGCATTGGAAAGCAGTGGAAAGGCTTATGTAGGGTCAGAAAGTGTTGTGTGGAAAGCAGCAGGTAATAGGCTGTGTAATGTGTTTGGGGGAGTAGTTTTTTAGTATTCACAGTTAGTGCTGACCTCTGGCAGACTGAGCCACCTCCACAGTAATTTCCCCTGAAAAGATGTAATTGAATTAATCAGGATGAGTAAACATATTAAAAGTAGCAGAGAAAGATAACAATGTTGTGGATAGATCAAGGAAGGGGATAGTAGCAACACGAGTAATTGAAAATAGTCAAAGACAAACACGAGCAAAGAAAGTGTGCAGGACGCTGGGGGAAAGTCATTGCATTTGTATTTGCAGCGTGTCTGCCTTTCACTCCACTGTGCTTTCTTGTGTGTCTCGATTTTATTCACAGAAAGTAAGATTTTAAGTTCAAGTGCTGCCTACAACAAGCTGATCATAAGATCACCAAAAACATTGAATCTAGCAGTGGAAATAGCATTCGTGAGTCACTGGCCAAAGTGAAGCAAAGTATCAAAGACATATAGTACGCACATCAATTTCCAAGTGTTTTGTGCTGCCGATGTCTTTAGTCCAGATGATACAGACACAGAGCAGAAGGCTGAGCTGTGACCGTGAGCCTCACTCTCCATAGTGAGATATATTGAAGTGATGTCCCAGGGGACCTTGTGTATAATTTAGAGGTTCTAACATCGACCACAATCTTCAAAATATCGAACATTGTCAGTCCAAGCCACTGCTGGGTGGTCAGGCAATTGTCTGTCAGTTATAAGGCAGTCCCCTGCCTCTGCTTCTCTCCTGGTGATGGAGAGTCAGCTCACTGTGGCCATTCTCATCTGTCAGTGAGCAGCCTTTAAAAAGAATACTCGCCCTTAAGAATGGATTACTTAGCGAGGGACAGCTGGAGCTCTGTTACAATATGTCACTGATTGCTGGACTGTAGCATTTAGTAAAAGCTGGTCTATATATTTTCATTCAAATGGTGTGTGAAGTAGATGGTGAAGATGGCTTCTTATTAATGGAGGAAAAGCTTTGTAGACCATGTATTATCTTTGACAGGGAAGTAAGGTAACGTGTTGCTTAATCTATTTGTGTTCGTTCTTGTTTTTCCTTTGAGTTTGTAAAAAAGAATGACTGGCCTTTAATCACGGGCATGCTAAAGTGTTAATTTTTTATCATGCTAGTGGCATGACTTTAGAGATTGCTATGTCCTTTGGTAAGAGAGTTTGCCACTTTTACTCTTATATCTTATGACTCTCTGGCTTTGTTTTAATTTGGTACAGATGTTGATGATGCCCCAGGGATGCATCCTAATGACTTTGGTCACCCCCTGACTTTTCCAAAATCAATTTGTCCATTACTTTGTTTTATGACCATATGTCTAATGATATTAGCACCACCCTCAGCCATACTCTGTGTTTTAAGTAATTAGCAAATTACAAAACTAAGAGAATGAACATGGCAAACAATACCTGATATGTATCAGCATGCTAATTGTGAGCATGTCCCCATGGTGACAATAGCCTTTAGCTCAAAGCACGTAATCCTAAGAATAGCCTCACAGATTATGTTATTTGAATATAGACTCTTGCTAATCTTGCCTCTGGAGTTATGCATGATGTTTACCCAGTCAGGACATGAGTAAAAATGAAGAAGGCTGTTTAAATTAAATTCCTTTATTTTCTTTAAACCTGTTTCTCAAAGTAAAAAAAAGTATGTTAAATGTAATGTAAATGTACCTAATTGGTTGTTGTATGGTGTATATATTTGCATTTACTCTTTGTTCTGTGTAAAACTGTAAAAAAAAAAACATACAATCAAAAAAACCCACATTTGACTTTTCATTTAACCAAGATCAGTTTTAAAATGTGGCTCTGTAGCTTGGAGCACATATTCAGTCCACCAAGCCTGTCTGTGTGTACGTAGGATTTAATCTGAATTATAAAGGCAAACAGAGAAAAGGAATTCTGACAGTAGGGGGTGATCCTTTGTCAAAGGCTGGACATGGCCTTTTACACATGCAGTATGTGCACAGAACACTGAAGTGCTCAAGGAGAAATTATGTGGGAACAGGCCAATTCTAGCTGTAATGTTAACCTTGTGATTATCACAAGAATACAATATTAAAGTGCTAACATTATTCCTTTGATGAGACAGTCAACTATCAGTGGTAAATTTGGAGTAAATTTACTATTATCCCAATAACATCAGGCTCATGTTAACTCCATACTGACATGTGAATGCAATTACAGTAGTAGACATTATCACAATAACATATTTGTTTTACACAAAGACATATATTTATTTCATTATGGTGTTTGCATGACTAATACTTGCAAGTACATTAAGTTTAGATCGCTTGCTTGATGAAACAAGCCAAAGATGTTTGACTAGGAAAAGGTGTGTTTTTCAGCTGGTTATGTGGAGCATGAAGACAGAATTATTAATCAAACAGTTTCAGTGAAACACATGTAAATGTCAAAGTAGGATAGTTAGGACTGGCCATGATACAAGTTTGAGGTCTATCCAAATACAGTAGACAGCCTGTTGCAGGTTTTTTATTTGTTTTGAACAAATTCTGAGTGTGTGTGTTTGTTAGTGTTTTCCAATTTTAAGGCTGTTATTTTTTGCCTTATTCTTAATAAACTTAAGTGATTAGAGACTTAAATGCTTACAGTAATGTCACTACTAATGGTATGAGGCATTCATGAAGCAAAATTGTGATCTTGACTTGCCAGTAAAATAGGTGATTCTCCAGAGGAAATTATATTTGAATTTTTGCTGAAAATATAAATATAATTTTAATGGTGGATTTTAATACAGATTTCATGTTTGTTGTGCACAAAGTTATTTAGGTTAATACTACAGAAAGTGTCCATTTGAATATTAAATGTAGCTAGCTTGTTGTACCACATTGTACAGAGCTCCTCTCTTAATTTGAATACTAACAGTATACATCAATCCTATTGCTGTGTAACGGCTTTCAAATTCTATGTTTGAGCAACAGTATGTTCTATATTTGTTTAGCAAAAGTCAAATGTCATGTTCAAAACAACACTGCAACCTCATTGCTGTGATTCTCAAAGCTACAATATGCAACTCTGGGAATCAAGAAGTAGCATTAGACATATGATTAGACAACACTAGCATGAAATCAGTCTTAGTCATAGTAAAGCCGCAATGAAGCTACAAAACTACAAAAACAGTCAAGCAGAAATGTGTAATTGACCTTCTCTTGATTGAACAGAAGAGCGAGTCTCTATCATATACCCTAAGAAAGAAGTACCTCTGCACAGCTGTCTGGCTGTTCAGTGAGTTGAGGTTGAATCTTTTTGACAACATTTCTTCATAATAAGACGCTCCGTGTTGTGATGTTTTTGAATACATACATATTTAACATACTGACAAACTTGTAATTACTTGCTTCTTCATGCATAACTAAAAAAGAAACTAAAGTAAAAATATATGCTTGCACAGCTTTTATCTAATAAAAGGCAACAACAACAACAACAACAACAACAACAACAACAACAATAAACAAAACTAACCTCTAAAGCGACCCAAGTGACGCATTATATTTTGGTTTTTTTTATATGTACACAAGCAAAAATATAAAAACAGCTTTTTTTTATGTTAATGCTGAGCTTAGCAAACATTGTTGGCTCCAGCTTTGCATTAAGCATAAAGATGCCACAGTGATAATGATCTTCTAATCTCCCTCCCAGCATAAAAGTAAATACACATATTTTATTATTTAAACCAAAACAAAGGCAGAAATGTTCATAGTTTTCGTCTTCTTGATCCTAATTAGGGGGTGAGTCCTCACAGTGTGACCGTGTGAACAGATTTATGTTACAATAACATGATTAACACTAATATAAACAAGGAGACAGAGGAAGAAGGAGAGGGAATGGACAGAGACGTCACCATGACATGAGTTTATCTTCTGGTAGAAACATCTGCTAACTGGACCATAGACAGCTAATACATGGTAAATGTATCAAAAAGAATAGATGCCTTTGAGTCAAAATGAACAGATTGAGACAAAAAAAGAGGGGGAGCTACAATGATGCTATTATTGCTTCATTTTCAACTATCTTAATCATAAAAGCCAATTAATTATTTGTTTAATTATTTTAAATAGATCACATTAGAACAAACTGACCCAACTTTGGTGCAACTCGGGCAGACACTTATTTTTGCATCACTCTTGCAGTTGATTAGTCTCTTTACTGCAGTAAGAGAAGCACATAACGAGCTGTAACCGGTCAAGTCTCAGCATACACAGTATTCTAGGTCAGAATCTGTAAAAGGATCAAAACCCCAGCTAGCTCTGAAGCAGCAGTGCTAACCATTGTGGCATGCCGTACTGGCTAAAAATGTATTAATTTCCAATTATTGTCTCTCAATCACTTGGCACTTAAGTAGTACAATTTTCTTGCACAGAAAAACATATTTGATCCTAATAGCTGGTTTATTGTAATCTTTAAGAGGTAGTCTGAACAGATTTAAAGAAAAGGCCTCAGACTTATCCTTTCCAGCAGATATTCAGACCACTTGTTTTTTTTCATTATCAATACAAAAAGCATCATAAACACATGTCTGGTTTCTTTGTTGGAGCCTGTTCTACAGGAACAAAAACCCACATGTTTATCAGCCAGCAGCCTTGGGGAAGGGAAAATTTTCAGTGAAAGATCATCTGGGGGTATTTTTGAACAAGTGTCCATGCTGCTACCAACCACTCTTGTGCTTCTTGAGTTTGCTTCATTTCTATTGCTGCATTGTACATGAAATGTTCCGCTACATCCTGTGTTTTTCATCAGGGCAAAATGAATAAATCTGAATTTGAAAGATGTGATGACAGCTGTTGAAATAATGACTTGGTTAGACTCTCCGGTATACAGTGTCTGTTCGCTTATTATTGCTGCACATGGGCTGGCACAGATATTTCTTTGGAATTGTTTGCTTTAAAATGTATTTTCCCCACACTGAGTTCAAAGAATGACTGAGACACAGGTGTACATCATATAGCACAGAAGTTACAGATTTCACAATGAGGGGAGTAAAACATCTATGAAATCATAGCTGTGAGGGTATATCATGTGTTTTCACTGCAACAAATGTGTCTCAGCACGAGCATGGCAGCAGGTTACAAGCAATTTGACAAGGGGGGTGCAAAATTAACCCTCTTATAGTGGGAACCGTCTTGGCTTCAATTTACAGGGTAAACATTAGCTAAAACACTTTGTTGATGCATTAATCTACAGTGCCCACCAGTGGGAGTGCGAACAGGACCCCCATGCCTCAAAATTATAACCCAGAAAGTGTTGATATTTATCAGCGTTTTCATGTAGCACATCTTGTCTCATGATATTTCATGTCTTGGTGTGCACAATAAGCAGGACTATTGGTAAAGACCTTATCAGTGTCAGTGACCATTTCCGCTTGAAGGTGACATGTTTGTGTTTAACTGAACTTATTAAATGTTTGTACCGGTCAAAGTAGTTTCATGTGGCGGGTAAACAAATCTAGACAAGGTTTTAGCAAAGCTGTGAGAAACCTCATCACAAAAGTGCACCACTTGGCTCCAATGCAATTACCTTCTGTAAATGAAGCTCAGTCTATCTTATGAGTCGCGCACCCTCTGTGCAGGCGGTTTGCACATACACAGTGTCAACAAAGCAGCACAGGCCTCTGTTTGGAAGGTGCGAGGCTGTTTACCTTTGTTGCTGTGTGGATTGATGAGGTGGCTGAGGCAGAGGCAGGGGCATGATGTGAATAGTTGCAGTATTACTGTGGAAAGAGGTGTTTCCCCTTGGAGGCGGCTAACTGAGTTTGACAAAGCTGTTTCTGCTGAGAGGCTATAGGGATGCTCTCTGGCCGCGCTCCAGGAGCCCTGGCTATGTGTGTGGATGCACATTTGAGGTGGTGATGAAAGGTAATGCAGAGAACGGAGAGAGGACGCAGCTCCCAGTGACATACTTTATATAGCGAAAGCCAGCCTACGGTTTATTTGATTATTTGCTTTAGTAGCATGGGAGGAATTAAGAAAAAAAAGTAATATAAAGTGTGGTTCAACTTCCAGTTAGTTTTATCAGATGGCTGATTTTAAAGGTCAAATTTGCCAATTTTCTACTTGTTTCCTCTGGTTCCAGTTTGGGGAGTATATTAATACTTTTAAGCTTCCCCTTGCCTTCCATAATAAAAGAAGAATAATAGTAATAATAATATATATGAAAAAATCCTCCAGGAGATATGATCTAGATGATAGAAGATCTGGAATTCAGATGATTCAGATGATAAAGGAATTCTGGAGAAATGGCTCTCTCAAGGATGACATCTCCATCTGAATAGAAAAACTCCTCCAGATGGTGTTGTCTGGAGTTTTATTTATTTATTTATTTTCAGTGGGAGGCAGAAAGACTTTTTAATGGGAAGGAAGGCAAGCTAAAGTTGAGTGCCATTCATATACTGTACATGTACTTTCCAAACTAGTACCATGGACTGACCACGGTTTCAATGTGTTCAATTTGTCTGTTCAAGCCAGAATTATAATGTGGCTTCAACAAAAGACACAGATGGCTCTAAGTCCAAAGTGCTATACTAGAATAAGTAAAGGTTAAAGCTTGATTTTAAATTTTTTAATTCTTCATTTTAGAAAAAAGTAAAAACCAAAGAACACTGCTTTAATCTTCATAGACCACTTTTACTGTACTTGCTTTGTATTGAGCTGCAACACATTCTCCTTGAATCTTTTTCTTGTTCGGTTAACTGTTGATAAATTCTGCTTTTGGTGTTTTTGGATTGCCTATTTCTATGGCATATAGCCATCCTTATGGCTTTTATAGGGGACAAACCACAATGTGATTTTTACACAGCTCCAACTGCCAAGGAAATTGGATTAAATGTCTACTGTGATTTTGGAGTCATTTTATTCTTCAGCCTTTTTTCCCCGTTTATTGTCTGCATGTGCACTCTGTGTCTCCATACCCTTGCCACTTGTGAGAGGGTTTTCTGAGCTGTTTTAACCTTTTAAACTCTAACAAAGTTAACTGTGGAGTTTTTCATATTTGCTACACTCGACTGTAAATGAAAGTAGAGATAAGTGAAAGGTTTCAAGCCAACTGGATTTGTCACCCTATAAGCCAACGGGATTTGCAAGCTCACATTTCATTTCTCAGCACAATCCAGTCTGTCCAAATTGATTATGCAGGCAAATATGAGGACAAATTTAAAGGCACAAGTTCAAACAGGTTATAAAGGTTGGAAATTTATCTCATTTACCTTAATGTATCACTGGTAGCTCATCTATAGCTATGGGAAGGTCACAGTGGTTTCTTTAGTGTAACTGTACAGTATGTAGCCACTATGGTAACTACTAAAAATTAGTTTTTTATGTAGGCGTTATATCACATGTAATTTCATATTATATTATTATCACTGTATTTAAAATTTTTATTTCAGTTTATTACAAGAACATATTAGAATCTGAAGATACATTATTAATTAAAACATGGTGGCCAAATGGACAAAATAATATGCGATTCCAAGCGTTAATAAATCAAAACAAAACAGAATCAGCAATCATTTAAACATCAATTAACAGTGAAGAGGACATTATCTTTGTATTCATCTTTTCTGAGTCTTACATAGTGTACTGCTAGAGGCTGTCATTGCATATAATTTTTTTATATATATGTATTTTTTAAATTGTCCAAAATAATCCACATCTCTTTGTTATAGCTTGGTTTGGAGCCTTTAAAACAAAATTATTGACCAAGAGACACACTGACGGAAGAGGCACAGAGGTGTCATATTCACCCTTTTCACTAAGAATAGAAGTGTTTTAATAGATCCTCAGGGAAAAATGTAGTTGTTTCCATGGTAATATGAGTGAGCATTATGCACTCGCAGAGAGTAATCCCACAAAGAAACTTTACTTGAAACATGGTGAACACAGGCAATGCGGCTGGGGAGCTTTAGCTCTTCAAGATAGCTTATAAACACTGAAAACTATAGTGCACTACTACTACTACTAGTACCACCACCACCACTACTACTACTACTACTGCTACAACAACTACTACTAATAATAACAGTAATAACAATATTGATAATAATAATCTACGGTATAAAGGAGTCTATAATTATAGTTGGAATGCAGTGGCACAATATGGTACCGCAGAAACAGGTCAATGAGAGGACACACATACACACTAATAGACAGCTGTGCCATTACGCAAATGGATCTGGAAAGGCACTTCAGATTGTTTGCTCTTTGTCTCAGGCCGTTTGAGGATTTGGTGAACTTGAAGACAACCCACCCCTTGATCTGAAAGCTCAGAATCACGAAGAAGATAGATCAAAGCCTGTGTCTTCTCTCTAAGATGTTTCTGTTAGAGTCAGAAAGACTGAAGGATGGAAAGGAAGATAAAGGAGGAGAATAGAGGGCAAAGTGTTGTGCATGTCTGCCTGTGTGCCATGTTTGTAATTAGGGTAGTTTTTTGTAAATGTGTAGGATGGAAGATGGAATGGCTGAGCTGAGATGCAGAAGAAAGTCTGGATCTCACGTTGTCTCTGTCACATGAGCATCGTGGCCCCATGAGACACCTTGAAACAAAATAGGGCCTACTAAATGTGTTCCAGCCACTGCAACTTCTTAAAATCATCTGACAGTGTGTGGAATGGCTTTGTAACTTGTTCAGAATATAAGGTAAATTACACACACTGACATTAAGCAAGGTTTAGGATCTTAAATTTGAAGGTATTATTAGCTATGTAAACTGAACCAGTTAAAATATTGCATTGCATTTTTGCACAGTCCCCCAGATTTTCAGTGCTGTTTAAAAATGTTGGCACAGATTGAGATTATATTCAATAAAGCATTTAGATCCTAGCAGGTTCCTGGCTGTGTTCAGTATTCAGTTAATGATTAGGCAGAAAGCTGTCCTTCTGGCCTTTATTTGAAACACTTCCTGTGAGAGAAGCTTCTTAAATTAATTATGTTTGCCTAATGAATAATTAAGCCAGGGGAAAGATAATTTGGTGTTACGCAGCGAGCCAGACCATTGTGCATGTAGAGGAACCAGTGCTCTGTGTGCCTGGCTGATTTCACATAGGGAGTGTGAAATGAGAATTAGCAAACAATTTGTCTCCTGTTCCATCCTTCACCATGACTGAAACATCACTGTTGATTATGTCTTGACAAGTGTCAATACTTGTGCACCAGTGATGGGTTGTTGTTAAGGTTCCATCATTGTGGTTTTCAATTGGATACTGTTATTGACTTGCAGTTTGAATAAAGCAGATAACAAATGCTTTTGTGTCACTTGTACTGTCACAAAAGTTGAAGTAGAGCTTTAATAGCAGAAGACATGAATAGATGTTCATAGCTTCTTTTCTATTGAGGTGAGTCACAGAGGATAGAGATTAAGCCATGACAGAACACATTTATATGCAGTTATCTGTGTTATGCAAGTTGCTACAGTAGAATAATACATGGGAGGCCACTAATGCAGCATAATAAAAGAATATCACACAATCCTAACTGTATGATTCGTGATAGTCTCACAAGGTGTGTTGTAGATGCTCTTGTCAACTGAATAATGATATTGTTTGTTATTTGTATAAATACTTAACACCTTTACTGGAGGCAGTTGCATTTTTAAAAAAAATGTTGGCATTTTAAGGATATTCCTTCACGGTCATGAAACCTTTACGTTGCCTGTCGCCAAAGCTGCCAGATATTACTTTTTAATGGCTATCTGTTGTTTTTAATAAATTTGAAGTTGCATTGCCTTTTTTTAAAAAGATTACCTTGATAGTCAAGCAAAAAACAGGTTTTACTAGGGAAGGGTTATTCTTTGTGTTGAATGTAAATGTGTTTGTGTTCTCACTAATACATACACCTAGCTTAGATACACTGTAACAGACAAACACTACTGACAGTTTCAATTTTGTTGCCCCAAGTGATTTATAGGCTCTATGAGTCACTTAGAAAGAGGGAGGGAGAGAAAGAGAGATAGACAGACTGAGAGACAGACACATATTCACCCTTTCTATCTCCCACTGTCTTCAGCACCTTCTCTTTGTCCCTCCCTGGTTATAAAGACTTTTCAAGAAATCATTGGCTCAACAGAGAAAGGGCAAATCCTCTTCAGCCAATTTAAATTCTCCTGAGCACATGGTGCCTACTATTCCAAACTAATTAAGAGACATGTCATGAATAAAAACACTTTGATTATGAAAAGAGGTTGCCCTCTGCCTCCTTTTAGGCTTGTCATTAGTATGAGGACACGTGGTGAATAGCAGGAGTGTTGGTACCACCAGCGCGAGACAGCTGCAGATGCCCTCTCTTGATTAAATTTTTCGCTCTATGTTTTATTCAGGGCTGACTGCATGAACACAATGCCACAGTCTGTGATTAGCCGTACCTGTACCAACAGGAGAGCTAGGGCGAGTGAGACCAGGGGGGCAAGCCCTATTCAAAGGACAGGACATAAAAACATGTGATCCTGGTGCCCTGGAGGATTGTGGGTGCACTCCATCACCCACTGTCCTCCTGCTCTCTCAGTCAAAGTGAGATAAAGACATAAAGCACAGATCTTCCTGTTCTATGCTGATGCATTCAGGAGAATTGAAATAGTTGACCTGTTTTTTATTCCCTGTGTTATTTATAATTCAAGTTAAATTATACTGTATTTACAAGGTGCATATTTAAATTTATTTGGTTTGTTTTCATTTACTATTTTTATATCTAATTATGTAGCATTGCTATTATTATTGCACGGCCATGTTTTAATATAGAATAAAAATATGTATTTCCAGAAGAACCATATCTTACCTTACACATGACTATACACAGTCGAGAAGAACTGTTAGTGTTACACTTGGTTACCTAATTGACATGATACTAGTACAGCATCTAAGAGACATGCATGGTCTCCAAGCTGGAGATACCTTATGTTGCACTGCAAAGAGGTTCTGGCTGTCAACATGTGGTCTTCAGCCCAGCTGACTCGTCCCAAATGGGAGTCGGACCCCCTGCAGGAACCATCTGTATCCCAGACAAGACTATCCATCATTTGTGCAGTAACACTCAATTTAGGGTTCTTCTGCAGACAGCTTCAGGCAGCAGTGAACAGCTTTACATGTGCATGTTGGTAATGAGAGCCCTTGAAACCTGCTTAGTGGCTCTCAAAGCCAGCCTCAACGGCTGAAGGGAATCAGCAAGTCAGTCCCTAAGGCTGAACCCACACTCATCCTGCAGGATTGTTCCAAATGTGGGTTTCTTCTCTAAATGTCTCTTTGTAAAGACAGCAGCACTAAATTGTATGAAGAAAAATGATTTTTGTGTTAAATAAAAGACAGGTTCAGTGAAGGATCACTGTTACTGTTCCTCAATTCATTAGTTTTTTTAAAATTATTTTATTATTTTTTAATAAATCTCACAAGCAAGTTTTATCTGCACAGGAAGTACAGCCAGGATAATAACTACTACTTTAAGAAAGCCTGAATTTACCTTTTGCCCTCTGGCCTTGAATACCACATGCAGCAACACTAGTATAAACATCCATTAGTGTTTTTGAGTATTTTGATCATACAGTAACCTCTAAATACACCTTTCATGTTTATAGCACTAATAGTTGGTAATGTTGTTGTTGAGTATACAGGAAGTTTACTTTTTCTTTTATTTCCAGGTGTGTTCAGGTGTTCCATTTACCATACAGCTCACATTCATTTACATCCTTGAGGCAATAGTTGCAGGGAAAAGAGGATTATGCAGTGTGCAATTCATGAAATTGTGTTCGCTCATGCTTGAGGGCTGCCTTCTGCAACCACAAGAAAGTGTTTCCTATTAATTTCCACATCCCAGACTTTCCAAGGAACCTCTAGTGACTACTTCTTCACCTTAGGCTACCACTGCCCCACTGCTAGTAAACAGACAGTCACGTAAAACAAGAAACCCTGCGTTTGATGCATCAACCTTTAGCTGGGCCTCAGAGAACTCACCGTCAGGATTGTTATCCTGTATGGTAGCCCCACTTGTATTTGATGTTTCTCCTAGAAATGTTTTTATCCTAATGGTTGTATGAGCAACTGCATCCCTGCATCCTAGTGGAAAGACATACACTGTGCATTTCCTGCATTCAGAGTTTTGTGTCAAGTAATTCAATCAGCGAACACTGACCACTGCATTCTGTCTGTGATCTCCATGGCCACGGAAGCTTTGGAGAGGTAAGATGGAAGATCCACTTGGCAGGTGGGGTGAAATGTCATAGCCCACTGCCCTAAGCAGATGAGGCTGTGTTACACACCACCTTGGCAGCTCAAGACATGATAGTTGCAGCTTATCATATGTAAGCTTGGGGAAAGAGGCCAGTGGGCATTCCCACATTTTTTTGTCATCGCACTGAGTCCACATCTCTACATTACAAATCTCATTCTTCATGCTGGTGTGCTGAGCTCTCATGTAGTTTCTCAATAATCGCATGGGTTGGTTGGCAACACATCTAAATCCCTCTCCTACAGGTTCCCAATTCCATGTGAGACTTGTTGTGATGTTTTCTGAACCACATACAAAGAGTGTAAGCTGGAAACAACCTCAAGAGTACTGTATGCCAGACAAGTTTAGTACCTAAGCATTTTTCTATGCCTAAGATCAGTCTGTCCATGTTGCACATAACTTAAAAGACTGTTGAGATTCTACCAAGGAACTCACATTTTAAGATGCAAGATCAGGGGAATAAGTCGAGTCTGGTACCTTGAAAAAAAGAAACTTAAAGCATGTGGGTGAATAGTGTGAGCTTACTTTGCACAAATTCTTCAATTTATTCTACGTGATAACATTGGGACTGGGGAGAGTCTGATGCTAAGTAAACATAAACCTCTTGTGCAAGCAGTCCCTGCATACACATGAGCATACCTGTATCCCTCTAGTTTTAAATTAGACTTAGATTGAGGAAATAAATAACACTAGGCCAGCATTCATTTCATATCTAGTCATTAAAAGTGAATCAAGCTATATAACACTATGTTTTTCCTCTTTTTTTAAGGCCCCAGTATGACCCCATTTCATTTTGAAAATAATTTGGAAGTATAAAGACATATCAGTTTAATGAAAAATCCAGTGTGACAATATAAATGAAATATGTTTTAAAGACAATAACCAAAGGTTTGATATGTGCCAAACATTACGTTACCTTTATGTATGCTGCAAACTGAGAGTTTTGAGATTCCTACATGTACGATAGTAGTATAGACACAGTATGATGGTTAACTGTGGATGGCTTTGAAACCAACTCTATTGAGGTTCTATCACTGCATTTAGTTCACAAGATTTGCAAGTTGGTATTTTTGCTTCTATTCTTAGGCTTTCAAGCCTCCAGAGAGGCTAGTACGTTTATTTTGATCACACAAGAACATCTCCTGATTTTTCCAGTAATGATCCCCATCCTTCCCATCTGGGAGATTGGCAGCAGGAATCCCTGTAGACAAAATAAATTAATGGGAATATCTCAACAATGTAGGCGTATGGAAAGCTTTATTTAAAGAATCAATCAAACCTTGAGAGTTTTACTTCAGCCCATCAGCTCTTCTTAAAACAGAGATGCTAGAAGCTATGTTCTCAGCTGTATTATTCAGCAGTGTGTTATCCATGTTAAACTTCAACACAAAGTCACACTATCCTTTGGTTGCTCATGCTGTAGGACCTTTTTGAAACAAAATGTCAATCTGAAGTAATCTCGGTGAAATAACTTTCTTTCTTACACGAGCATCTCCCAACAATTTCCCATATGAGCAAGAAGAAATGCATTCAGGAATAAATTTAGTTTACATTGAATATAAACAAGATGTTTAATCCCTGTGTATGTGTGTTCCTCTATATTATGTCTCTATCTGTTTGTTAATAGCATGTGGGTGTGAGCACTTGAGCATGTGGCTGAAAGGACTGTCACTAATAACATAAATTAAATTTCTGTAGATAAACATATGGAGATTGCAGGCTGTGAAATTGACTTCAGGCTGTGAAATTAAAGGCAATGCCCACTGAGGTGATAGCTTTTGGTTGTTTGGGGGTAGGGAATACTGCATGTTATGTGTGTGTATACTGCAATTCAATTAGTGCTCTTGATCATCTTTTTTAGCAACTCTTTATGATCAAGGTGGTGAGGCACCTGCTCGTTCTCAGATGCTTGATTTATTTGTTCATTAGCAACTCACATCTCTCATCAATCCCTGTTCACACACAACAAGCACAATCAACTGCAGTTCCATTTCATGGCCATAGGGAAATAAATGAAAAAATAAAAATTGCCTGGCATCATAACCACTGATAAGGCAGTCCCCTGCCAAAACTTTCAACTAACCCGTAGTGTAGTAATCTTATCCTAAATGGATATAAAAAATTGAATAGTTTGGTGCATGAGGAAAGAGAGCAGGCTAGTGAAATGCCAGGAGGATTAAGTTGGAGCAGATATAGTGTGGCAGCAGTAACATGCTATCCTAGAGTCCCTGTTTCTCAATAATAGAAATGTCAGGAAGGGGAAAGAGGAATGAAAAGGAGGGGTGAGGGGTGTCCTAACTGCAAGCCTTGGAAGTCACAGCTAGCGTAGAATCATTACTATTACTTCCCACTCACATCTTTAAAATGGCGTTAACCTTTGCTGAGTAAATTCACACTTGTGGTTCTAAAACTGTGGTAAAAGTCTTATTGTGTCTGGTTGGAACACAAATTCTTCAAAAACAATGCCTGGTGTCGCTTTCTTATTAAACGTTCACAACCACACACTCGCTCACACGCGCGTTCTTCCAAAATGTATTAATCCAAAACAACCTGGTAATAAGCAACACATTTTAGTGGAACTAACATTAAAAACAACCTTGCCTTGAAGAGGACGCTTTACTCATATCTATTTTCTTGCTTTATTTTAAAATGTTTTATCTCTCCCTGAGCGATCACTTTGTCAGCATCAGTAATGCCTATAAATCCTACTGTGGAGGAGATTAGTCTGTGAGAAGTGCTGCTGCCTGCAGTAATTAAAATTCTGCTTGATGGCCGGGGTTTCTTCTGCCATCATCTCCTCCAAACATCACTCACTGTCTGTCTTACTTACTCTTTTTGTCCTTTTGTCCCTCTCAGTAGTTTTCAATTACAGTACATTTCAAGCTCGATAGCTGCATTCTCATTGTACTTAAGTAGATGATAACCAGAAGGAACAAAGGACCTTTTATGAGAAATAAAAGCAGAGATTGCAAAGACAACCATCTATTTCTGCTTGCTCAAATCTTGTATCAGGGATCGTGGCTTCGCTGGTGTAGAGTATTATCTGAAAATTAAAAATAATAAATCTACTATTCTTTCTGTGGCTGTTTAAAATCATAAGTATGACTGCGAATGACATACATAATGGTGTACAGAATCTGTAAGATACATTTAAATTCCCTGCATGACAGACAGACAGAAAAACTAGTGCTTCATATTGATTTGCAGTACTTATTCCAAATCTTCTTCTGCGAGATTTACAAGTTATGATGTTTATTATTGCTGTTATTGAGATAAGAAATCCACATGTAGGTTAATCTCTTCATAGTCAACGTTTGATTAATTTGCTAAACATTGCTTTTTGAGTGAGTCGTGGCTTTCTGCTGGTTCTGTCTAACACTGATCCCACTGTCTTCGCCTGTAGGAGACTGGCTGTGCTACTCAATAAAACACGCTACAGCTCCTAGCTTGACAATTGTACTCAATCAGAATTGGAACGAAACGCCATTGTGTGTACCCTTGCAGCATCAGCAGTATGCAAAGTCAGTGCAAACTCTGTTGCCAACGTCTAATAACAACAGCCTAATAATTTATTATTTTAACAACACAACTTGTTCTATTTGGACTACACTACACTGGGGTCATGGCGACACTTGAATTATGGATGGACTCCATCAATCTATCATCATAATGGTCATCTCAGACAAAAAGTGTATGTTCAGCTGATGGAGGCACTCAGCTAAATTACAGGTGTAACACCCATACTGGACATTTAACAAAGCTTTGTAGTGAGAGGTTGACTTTTATTGCCAT
>OMLM01000479.1:20940-31953 GCA_900302695.1 Helostoma temminkii
CACTACATTACTACATTACACACTACATTGTTAATAAATAAAATGGTATTAATAGAGACCATTACATTAGAAATTTCTCTGCTGTTTCTCACCTCTCAGTTTGATGCCCTACACCGTTGGATGAGGAACATGCGCTCTTTGGTCAGACATGCTTTTTTCTTTCTTTTTACTTAGACACTATCTAAAGTCAAGATGTTTTTAAACAGACCCGCTGTCTTGAGAATGACAGCAATCAAAGACATAACAGACGTAAAAAACTACTGCAAAGCAGTTTCTTATCTAAATCTTTCAGATGGCTATGTTGCCAACCCAGTGAAGCTCAGCAGGCCACACTATGAAAGAGCTTGGATGACAGTAATCTACCATGTTTTTTTAAGCTGTGTAGCTGAGTGTATTTGAACAGTATTGGTGGAATCCTTCCTGCCAGTGTTATTTATTTAACTTGTTTTCATAAATGTCAACTGTTTATCTTATTACCCTATGGAACTACCCTTTGTCTCTCATTTATTATAATGGGGAGTGTGCGTCTCATTTATAAATTCTCCACATATTTATGTGCAGAATTCTGGAGTTTTAATCAACAGCCTTGCATGCTCAGTCAGCACCTGGTTTTGTTTATGGCTTCTGTGACCTTTTCCAAGCTATAAAACTCTGTCTATGCCAATCTCTGTACTGCTGTAGGGTCATCACTTCATCAGTTATCTCTGTACTATAACAGCGTGACCTAAACTCTCTCTGTCCTCAGCCATCAGACTGAGAGAGATAGATGGTTTTATCTGTAAATGTAGCTATTGCACTACACATGCTGACATAAATTCCCAGCTGATAAGAGTAACACTTTACGGGACAGTCGGCAGGTCATGGCTGCTGCAGTATCGTCCTTTGCAGGATGTTAAAAAGTAGAGATCAGACTGCCTGTCTGCTCAGCTTTATAAATAATACAGTGTTTGGTAGTAAATCAACTCCTGAGTAATTTATTTAAAGTCATTTGATGTTGTTTCTTTTTATTTATTTCTATTTTTTGTTTAAACAGCAGCAACAATATTGTATAGATAAATAGTACCAGTTCTAAATTTATTATATTAAGCAACGTAAAGTATTTGTGATATTCTACTGTAAATATGTATCATATAAACAAATGCCCCAACTTTACCTTCTGCTCTCTGGATGAACATTCTCACAAAGTACTGTGTCACATGTCCCTCATCCTCCAGAGAGTCAGCCATCAGGAATATTGATGCTAAGCTTGATGGATATGCGATGGCAAAGAACAACGACTTAAGAAACTGCAATTTAGTGGAGCAAGCAGCTGGTTGTGTGGATTAGAAAAGTGGTTCAGTACAGAAACATTCTCAAAATCCTAACGCAAGCTCCAAGACCAACCCCATGAGAGGTTAAGTCATTCAAATGAAAAACAAAGTGGAAAAATATCTTACATGCAAATATATGCTAAAAAATTAAGTTAGGTGATCAAATAAGTATTGATCATTAAACAGGCTAGTTTAATGTGATTTTTAGTAAATATTTTATTTACATTCATCATTTGGCCAGTTATTGTTATGTTCATTTTTAATTAGAAAAAAAAAAATCACATACCTTAAACATTGCCCTATGGGCAGATGAATGTGTGCATGTGTGTTTTGCATTCACAATATTAAAATAAGGGTGACAGGGTCTAATGCTCTTAGGCTCCTAGTCAGCTCAAATCTCTGATTTTGTTTTACTTTTATTTATTTTTTCCCCAGGAGAGGCGATGAAATTATGATGATATGTTGCTACAAAATGAAAAACAGCAACTCTTCCAGGCACAGTTAAGCTAAAAATTAACATAACCTCTAAGTGAACAGCGGCAATGAAAGGTTGCTATCCTTTTAACCTTGAAGTTGGCAGTGCTTGCAGCACTAACACACTGGTGTGATGGACCGCTTGCTTATTCACTTCCCTGCGGAATCAAGTAGGCAGGTGGTTGGAGCTGTGGCGTTGGCTGACTTTGTGGTGATGACAATCTACGCTGTAAAAAGCCCTAAACATCTCTCATTTTTAAATGTTTAAGTCACAGGCTGCCGGTGCCACTAATACCCCGGGCCATTTTTAACACTAGGTTACTTTATTAAAAACGAACTGGTCCAAACATAGAAACACTGAGCACTCAGTTGTGCCACCATGCTGAAATTAATTGAAAAAAAAAAAAAGCTTTTTTTTATTAACCAAGGGGATGATGTAAATGGTGGTAAACATGGGGCAAATATCAGGTGATCAAATGGGAAAGCTCTTTTTGCAGAAGATGGAGCTAATCAAACATTTAACTATGAGACAATTTGTATCGCATAGTATCAGTTTCCAGTAATGCTGGATGAAATGTTTTATTCACTCTGCTGGTAGAGCTGCCAAGATTTAAAGGATTAGACCAGGGTTTTATATTCCATATTGCTACAGACCGCTTAACCTTGCACAACTGTGTCGACCAATTGCCACTCAGATTAACCAGCAAATATAAACATTTACCAGATTCGCAGTACATGTTTACTCTCCTGTAACGATTAGCATGAATTTTAATTGGTTTCTCTCATACCTACTGGAAGGTATATCATATTTTGTGACAAAATATTTTACATTTGTTTCTATATATATAACAGATGTTTTCTATCATAAATTTCCAAATCACAAACATGCATTCAACCATACAGTCCCTGATTTAACATCCAGTATTTTTCTCAGAAATTTTACTGAAAAGCCCAAAGATATAAATGATCAAGTTAGCAGTGAGAAATTAAGCACAGAAAGAAGTGCAAGACCTGTCTTGCATTATAAATTGATAAAACAAACTACTGAGTGGTAGCTCTGCTAAATGAACAATTTTCTAAGATGTCATGTAGCAATTAGGAAATGCTGCCGCAATAGAATTCAGTCAACAATTGAAAGGCAGATTTGATTCTCAAGATACTTCTTTTATAATCCAAGCTCTCGAGATGACTTCTCGCGTAATTAGTACTAATGTGCTTCATTTCATGCCAGAGATCTTTTCAAAACAGTAGGTGCTCAGATATTCATGTGGTTGATGTTTTAATTTCAAATTGAACTTTTCATTAAGGCCCTTGGCATTTTGATGTTAATAACATGGACCGTACTGTTGGCCCCACAAGGCTTTAGTGATTGTGATTGTGGAGGCTACTATGCAACGTAATCTGTTTAGACATTAATAAAAACTTCTAAGCCCAATATGGAAATCAATTTCTTTTGCACTTTAAAATCCTAAGGTCAGAGGAGTAATATGTGGCTGGAGGCATGCAAGTAGGCAATATGCACGCATGAAAAATATTTTTAGTTCAGTTCAGTTTAGTTGACTTCAAGTAGACAATCAGTGGTGACTGAAAACAGTCTCGATGACCATACATTTGTTGATCTGTTAACACGGCCTTGAGTACACATTTCTTATATTAGCTACATATTTTGGAATCTGTTTTATAGCTTTTCTGCAACAAAATATTATCAGAACATCTTTTCAGAACTGCCTTCATCCAGACCTTTACTGTATGTTTCATATATGCATGCTATGTGGCAAACTCAGCAGTGATTAAAGTTGGCATTTATGATAAATGCAATGACCATAAACAGTCAAATCATAGGAGCTAGCTGCCTTCTGGCCTCTCCCCTTGTTATGCTTTGCAACCTTCCTGTCTTGTCTGTGTAACTTCCCCTCAGTTCTGTGCAAGCTGCCATGTTGGACACACTTGGTCAGAGTTTACTATGATGAGAGCTAAAGTGAGTCACATAGTGGCCAAAGGCTTTAGCAGCCAATGTTAGTAACCATTAAACATCTCTTCACCTCTCTCCTCATAAGCCCATATGAACTAGGAATCCCCACCTTAGCCTTAGCTTGTGCTCTGACATACATATTGTATAGTAACTGCAACATCAGAAACTTTACAGAAAGAAATGTGAAGATGCACAACAACAAAAGGAGAAAGGGTAAAGCGATAAACACATACGAAAGGATGCTGTAGAAAGGTGGGTGGCACTGGGTTACCTACACACACATTTTTATTTTTTTCATCTCTTATTCATTTGCTCAGTTTATCTCCTGCTGACAAGTTGTCACTCTCCCCTAGTCTTTTGTCCTTTTAAAAAATATGCTGAATTATTCACCCAGCTTCATGCATGATACAGTTAATGTCACTCACTTTGAAAATAGATAATAGAGAAGTTTTTGGGTCATGTTTGTGAAACCTGCCAGAAGATTCTGATCAGCGCTGATACAGTTTTTCATTGTTATATATGGACATGAAGTCAAGTTGAAGTTGTCTTTTATACCTAGTAAGTTTGAAATGTCTTTCATAATCTTGTTCCAGGAGACAGTTCAGTATAAACTGGGTGTAGTTTTAACAAATTACTAGATGCAACCTGAGTATATAGCAATTCAGTGTGATGATACTACAGAATAGTGTGAAGCAAGAGAAGCAAATAAACAACAGTGAAACAGGTCAGACCTAATGTCACAAACATACAATTTTACCCAGAAAGATTATATCTGTCTGACTCACTGCTCCTAGTGGACAGATCTAGAGCCAGAACCAACCTGAACATTGCATGCTGGAGCGTAGGAAATTCATGAAAGGCTACCCCGCTGACAAAAAGAGATAACATGGCAGCAAACCACGTTGGCAAATTAGACCCTTTTGGTGTGCCCCACAGTGAACTTCTTGTAGCTGATGAGTTTGATATTGCAGCATACAACAACAATAACACAAAACAGATGATCGTGGTGCACAAGCCGAAAGTGGAACTGTTTGTAGTGAAGAGAATAATGTTTCAAGAAAGCTAAAAATCAAGCTGATCTCCTGTCTCGCTGCGTAGCTATGTAATAAACAGCTGCAGATGTGAAAATCATCTTTGATGTACAATATGTCTCTGACATGTGAAACAGCACAAGAGTTTAGAAATGACGTGGGTGTTGTGACCACCTGCTGTCCTTGAGTATCTGTGCTAGATTCTCAAAAGGGTTCAAAGAGCAACATACAAAAGAGACATGAAAAAGGCAAATGAGACGACGATTTCCCTGTCAGCTAAGTATGTGTTCTAGCTCACTCACCAATTAATGCGGATCCTGCCTCTGCTTGAGTTCAGTTTAGTCCAGATGGTAGCCAGTCAATCATGGTGCCTCACATGCAAATAGCATTCACAGATATGCGATAAAGGATGTATAGAACATGAAGTTAAAACATGATGATGCGTATTGTGACAGGAATGGAAGAGCAATGACATTAGTAGGTACTTGCTAAGTCAACATATCCTTGCTCCAGCAGTCAGGTAGCCAAATAGATAGTAAAACCAATTCAATATCATCTCTCATTCTTTAGTGGTTTTACACCTTGGTTTGCTGGCTGGTTGCTATAGTAGCGTTTCATATATTATTCTATGCATTCTGAGATGTACATATGGCAAAGCCAACAAAATCTTACTTTAAAAAACCAGGAGAAGCAGGAATCAAAAACGCACTATTACAACCTTACCATATATTTTCCCATTAGATGTTGCAGTGTTACTAAATTGAACAATGGCTTCAAAGTAGGTTGGCTCAGACCCACCTATGACAGTTTAAAAGCTTTTTGTACTTTACACAATTCATGGAGTTCCCTTGATACATGTTACTATTGCAGTATATATGTTTCAACATGCATTCAAATTATTTTTACTTTATATTGTATAATATATGTATGTATTTTTGTGTTACTGGAGTAATTTGTATTTTCCTCAGTGTATTTAATCTGTCTGAAGGAATTCACAGGATACTATGCAGCCATCATGAGAAAGCTGTTTTGCTCTTTTGTTTTCTTCATTTAAACATTGTTCAGAAACTAATTGTCTAGCACAAACACTCGGTTTTCTGCCAAACCAAAGTGTTGGTTATTTCACTTGTGAGGTTCCTGTGTTTTTTTTTTTTCTCTCTGAGCTCTGATTTGAAGTGGGTGGACTCAATAAGGAATTAAAGAAATATGTTACACAGTTCTGAACCAGAGATGCGATTAATTCATTAATTAAGATGCGTATATATTTTACATGTTTACTGGATTATAGGCCATTTCCAGTCTTGCAACAGACATCTTATATTTGACCAAACTGAATTATTGCTTCACTGTCTGTCACTATTTTTTTTAAATTAATAACTCATACAACAGTGTTGCTTGCATTTATAATTAATAAAGCTGGATTAATGAAGCAAAGCTTTAATTCTACCCACACAACAGTTTAGCAACACGAGGTAGGCTGAAAATGTATATTAACTGTGATATGAAAAGAATGAATGACTGGACAGTAATTTTTCTTCCAGCCCCTTAAATCCATTCAGGCTAAACCACTTTAATTTTCACTCTTTTATTTTTTTCATTTGGTGCTCTTCTACACAGATTTGCTCTTGTGCCACATGTGTTTGTAGATCCTCTTAGGGTAGCCAGGCTTGAAATCCAATTTTGGTGAAGCTATAAAGCACAGAAAAAATAAATAAAATAAAATAAAAAAAAGTTTATAAACTGCAATGATTCTTTTTATTACTCAGAAGCCAAAAACAACTTCAGCGCAGCGATACTGTAGGTGCTTCTAAGGTTGCACACATCAAATCAACAATGTTAATGCAAAGCTTGTTTTCAAAGAATAACAGCTGCTTGCCAAGAGACATGTTCATCATCTGGGTTGTGCTTTTGCCATCTGCCAGTGCTTCAACTATATTGGCTCCACTGATGTCCCTCAATTATTTCGTGTGGCAATTTACAGCAGTTCAAAATAACCTGCTTTTGCACAATAAGGCAGGGCCCTCCTTTTCTGTGAAAAGTTTGAGCCTCTCAATCATACACGAGTACTCTGCTCTATCAGTCACAGTTTATTAAAGCAATAAGACATAAGAGGTTATGATTTACAGTTATTTAAAACAGCTGCTGAAAGGGCAATTCAGTGGTAAAGCACCTTCCTATTGTAAAGTGAATGACTACCTTAATACAATGGCAATAACGTGAGTATTACAAGCCAAAATACTCAACCTTTTTCTTTTTTTCATTACCACCGTGACATGTTACCTATTAAGTGATTCCAGTTGTGTTTTGCTGGGTATTTAAAGGTTTCACATATAAAATTATTTTCACCTATAAAGTAGCTCATTCTTGTATTTTGCCTGTCCTTGATGTCCTTCTCTTGATTTCTTTCATGTATGCATTATAGATTGAATATGGATTGCACATCTACGAATAATGTAAAGAAATTTACTCCAGTGATGCCTAACTACATAGACCGAAAAAAAAAAAAAACATGACAAAAATGCTAAAACTGGCTTACAGTATGACCTCTGTGTATTTTCAGTCTGCCTCTGCAGCACAGCTTAGCAGCTTCATCATATCTTTTCCTATTATCAATGACAATTTTGTGTTTTATTTTATCCACTATCCACACCTTATCTCCCTTCAACCTTTTCCAGTGCTGCAGAAACACAGTTAAGCTCTATTTGGGGTGAAATTGAAGGGAATTGCTCTAAACTTAAATTACAGTACCGTGATGTGACTGGCTAATATAATGAATAACAGTTTGTTTTTAGAGAGGAGGGCTGTTGATCCCCTGTTTATTCTTGTTCTCCTCCTGCAGTGTCACACTTTCCTAATGTACTGATCTGGTATTTTTCCCCCAATTTAAATACTATAGGCTGCCGTGACAGTAATAGCCAAGGAATATAAATACTACTGGATGCCATCAACACAAATAAACATGTTAGAGGCTCATCAAGTCATATATTAGGAATCCTTTGTAGTCTTTTTAAGACCTTTTTAACTCTGGCACCAGTTCTGTAGTACATTATGTACTGGCTGTAAGTCCTTTATACACTGGGAGTATCGTAACACCATGGATACATCACACTTTATTCCTTAAAATATATGACAAGGATTTACAGTAAGATGATATATTTATCACTATAATATATCACTATTCAAACAGCATTACAAACAAAAACATGCAAACAAACACAAAAAATACTTGTAATAATAAAATAAAACAGAAATAATAAAAAAATTAAAATGCATATTTGCAGTTTTAGTCTTTTGATTTTTTTTTTTTTTGAACAGCTAATGTATTAATATGTTTCCCTAGGAATAAGGCCAATTATATCACAGGCTTAAAGAGATCCATTCCTTCATATACAGTATAAGGACATCAACAAGTATATATTTATTGTTTGGAAATAAATGCAAACATGCACTTTAAGGTATATCCAGCAATAACTTTACAGTATTGCTGGTAAATATGCAAAATTAAAACACAGAACAAAGCCTCCTGTCTTTAGGCAAAACATGCACACTTTTACCTTACGGACGCAGGTTTTACCACTGCATGTGTGTTTCAGTTAACAACATGGTGCTTCTTAGCTCTAAAGGGCCCCATATGTATCAGACCTCTACAGGAAGCATCATCATCTATCACTGTCAGTGTTAATATTGTTTCCCCTCACTTCCCAACAGGCAGCTTAGTGTTTTTGGTTTGCAGCATTTATGTTTTCTGACTTGTATACTCACAGGCCCTCACCTGGTTTTGCTCTCTGGCATCCTCCTGCCATAACACATAAAGCTAATTTCAACATTACAATGCAGCCAGCATATTAAAATGCCTCGTCTTGAAGACACCTTTCTCTCTACTTTCCTCTCTCTATCTCTCTCTCTCTCTCTCTCTTATGACACTCCCTTCAGAATTTAGGTTATTATGGTTTGTGTTTCATATTTTCTTTTCTTGTTTCATGATTGTTTTGAATATGTTGTTGAATTTCATTTTTTAAAGAACAATGTGACAGCAGTTGTATTACAATTGATTATATTTTCAAATGCTTGAAAAACATTTTTATTAAGAAATGTATTGATAAATGTGATAAATGTGTGAACTCCCACCACTATTGTCTGAAGCTAATATCTCTGCACAGTTATAAGTAGAATAGTACACAACTGTCCAATGTGCCGTATCTGCTTGGAAATGTTTTTTATAGGTTTCCAAAAGATATTCTCTGAAAAAAAGGCACATACTAAAATAGAAAGCTATAGCATAAGAAATGTAGTCTTGATCAAAGCCAGAACAATGGATTCTAGCTCCTTTTCTATGTTTAGGTCACTGCAATGCAATTTTTCAGTGTGTGTCCGCCATGTTTAGAGAGAAGAAAATAACATCTCCCCTGACAAGTGATAAACTAATGATGGGTTTTCTGTCTAGCAGCATCACTTGCTTTAGCAAAGTGCACTGAAAATACTTGTGTTGTTCTCACTGCCCTGATTTGGGCAGATGTAAGTGTCAAAAAAGGCATTTTTGAGTGAAGGTCTCCTCTTTCAACCCCTTCTAAACAATCCAATATACATGGAGGTCAAGGTCCACAAGTGAATGCGGTCACTTCTGCTCTCCTTTCTAGTGCTATTACAGTGAACTCACCTTTTGCCTTCATAGACATTCACATCCTTGTTTTTGAACATAAAAAAGTAAACGAAAAAATGTATTACATCTTGTAGATGAAATTCAGTAGTGATTCCTTGCAAACCACAGATTTGGCCTGTGTCTAATATCTTAGTATTCATATAAGAAATCATTGATGCAACATCATATTCACATCCAGACTACCTAATAAACTCTTCATGTTAGCATATTGAAATGAGCAAACCATAAGGAAAGATCTGAAAACTAAGTCCACAGTTTGAGATATTGCAACTAAATTTTCATATATCTTTTCAGACTATTTGTGATATTTTCCTTATGACATGACTCAGCAAGCGTTTTTTTAAATGGTTTGCTGTCCACTTTTGTTCAAAATTATGGAGTTGTGTTAAAACAGTGTTTGGCATGTGTGTGGACACACAAGTTGTATGTGCACATGTGTGAAAGTTCCTCAGCAGTGCAAATCACAGTGGTGCTGTACGTGATACTGTAAACGGACAGACAAATGGAACGGCTGGTAAGGTGGAGAACTACGGTACAACTAAAACTGTGCTGGGTCTGTATTGAGACACCTTCTGTTTACTGAGAGGAGGCTTATTTTAGGCAGCATATTTCTAGTTTGCATTAGTTTTGAAGGAAGTTGCTGAAACTGTGAAGAATTTTGATAATTGGCAAGTGTTTTCATTGTATATGTTAGGGGCAGGTCAATTTGTATTCCATTGTGCTTTTCTGTGTCTTGATTTCTCCTATATTCCATTTTGCTGTGATAACAAAAGAAAACTAAAAAAGCAACGTAAGCCTAAGAGCCTCAGCCTAAGAAGGCCAGCCTCGCTGATTTTTAACCTCTACTGCTCATCATAGTCATAGTTTCACAACACACTGACAGTGCTCACGTAATTTCAAATTAGCTTTAATAACATGAACACAAAATCTCTGTACACTTAGCCAAAAAAGGTTAAAAAACTGAAATTACTTCTTGAGCCTTAATTATTCTGCAGATGTCTCACATATGAATCAGTGGATCAACAACAGCTACCCATATGACATACAGAGTATTGATAAGTGTACTGGCCTGCACAGACACGATGTCAATATATCAGTCTACAATAAGTGCACGGATATTGTTAAAAATTGCTCTGCGTGGTCCTTTGGCACTGTCTTCTGTTGATGGAATTGTTATGGAGGCTGGGAAATTGTTTTGAAAATCAAGATGCTTTTAAATTTGCAGCTAATGGCTGTGCTGTCAGAAGGAAAGCCGAATATACAACCTGCACCATTACAGAATGCGCTTTGAAGTATAACATCACACTGCTTAGGTGAACATTATATATGTTTGCATGTAGCCTCAAATAATGATGAGAAATTCACAGTCAAAAGAGAGCTATCATATATTGTCATTATTAAATGTTTCTGTGGTTAATCCTATTTCGCAACTATTGTTAAAACATACTGTAAATTTCTCACACTATAATCCACAACAGATTTCAAAGTTGTGAGTCTTGGTTTACCCACAGCTCTCTAATTGACTCCACCATGGAGTAAATGAGAAGAAAATGAAAAGATAAATTC
>OMLM01000481.1:0-13366 GCA_900302695.1 Helostoma temminkii
TGTTGGACAAGAAGGCCTGGCTCTCAGTCTCCGGGCTAATTCATCCAAAAGGTGTTCTGTCAGGTTGAGGTCAGGACTCTGTGCAGGCCAGTCAAGTTCATCCACACCAGACTCCGTCATCCATGTCTTTATGGACCTTGCTTTGTGCACTGGTGCACAGTCTTGTTGGAAAAGGGAGGGGCCAGCTCCAAACTGTTCCCATAAAGTTAGGAGCATGGAATTGTCCAAAATGTCTTGGTATGCTGAAGCATTCAGAGTTCCTTTCACTGGAACTAAGGGGTCAAGCCCAGCTCCTGAAAAACAACACCACACCATAATGCCCCCACCACCAAACTTTACACTTGGCACAATGCAGTCAGATAAGTACCGTTCTCGAGGCAACTGCCAAATCCAGACTCGCCAATCAGATGGAAAAGCGTGATTCGTCACTCCAGAGAACACATCTCCACTGCTCTAGAGTCCAGTGGCGGCGCGCTTTACACCACTGCATCCAACGTATGGCTTGGATGCAGCTGCTCGGCCATGGAAACCCATTCCATAAAGCTCTCTGCGCACTGTTCTTGAGCTAATCTGAAGGCCATATGAAGCTTTGGAGGTCTGTAGCGATTGACTCTGCAGAAAGTTGGTGACCTCTTCGCACTGTACGCCTCAGCAGCCGCTGACCCCTCTCCGTCAGTTTTTATGTGGCCTACCACTTCGTGGCTGAGTTGCTGTCGTTCCCAAATGCTTCCACGTTCTTATAATACAGCTGACAGTTGACTGTGGAATATTTAGGAGCGAGGGAATTTCACGACTGGATTTGTTGCACAGGTGGCATCCTATCACTGTTCCACGCTGGAATTCACTGAGCTCCTGAGAGCGACCCATTCTTTCACAAATGTTTGTAGAAACAGTCTGCATGCCTAGGTGCTTGATTTTATATATCTGTGGCCATGGAAGTGATTGGAACACCTGATTCCGATAATTTGGATGGGTGAGGGAATACTATTGGCAAAATAATGTATGTGATGTTTCATTCAATTACAAAATACGTTGCCTGACAACATGTTCCCTACAAAAACTTCGTCAAGGTTGCATTTAGTTGTATAGGAATGTTGGATAAGCTACACGGAGCTAACCTAAAGCTCACTGCTTAGGCCTACCTGTTCAGACTCTACATCCATCTTAAAATCAGTTTGGGCTCTAAATGGTTTCATGTCTAGTAACCTGCTGTGTCCAAATGTTACTTGGCAAATGTGCAGTGGGTAGAATCACACTGGTCCAGACATAATCAGATTTTCTGCACTGGTAATGAACATTACTAATGAGAGTTTACAGACTATAGCAATGATGTCTGAGAAGACAGTATTTTTCACTTAGCATGTTTTTTTTAATCTCTGATGTTATGTGATTTTTATTAAGTATAGTAAATATATAATATATTACACAAGGCCATTTTTTAATATTTTTGTAGACAATCAGTTTGCTACACATTTCAGCACAAGTTGTTTTTAAGGTCCCACACCATTCTTTCACTGATTGACAGAATGGCAGTGTGTGGCAGAAGAATACAATAGAGGGTGGATCAGAAGCATGAATGAATCTGGCTCAGTCTCATTGTTGAACAACAGTAAACTCTTTCTATTCTTTCAGTTCAAACAACCAATATGCAGGATACATGTACGTTATTTATCCAGCTGCTTGGTCTATTTAGCAAAGACTTGTATCCACGTTTAATTGCCTTAAACCACTCACTGTTACATTGTTTGTTGGTTTAAACTGCATGATGGTCCAGTCGCTGTTTTATGTGGCTCAGATCTGCCGTATAATAACTTTGACTCTAAATTGTAAAAATTTAAGAAGTAAGCTTATATTTACCTGCTGCTGGGATCGGAGGTTTTAAGGTTTCCAGAAACAACAATTGTAACAATGAGTGAAGCACCAATTAGGAAACAGATGATTACTGAAGATAGGTGAATAATTAATGAATATACAGTATTACCACTTGGAGGACTTGTTGCAACTAGTCCATAATACAGCAAAGTTAAACATTATAGCTTGAATTGTTTGAGGTCTTGACATGAATAGTTGAAAAGATATGAGCAGGAATGTGCAGTTGGCACCTTCATATTTTAGATTCTGTTACAATATCTGTAATACGTTGTGCTATCTTGTCTAACTACATTCCATGATCAAATGATCACCATCTAATAAATTTTTGCAGTTATCTTATCTGCTCATTGTTTGTTCTGTACACACAAATGGAAACACACATACATTGTGTACAATTAACCTAATGGCAATTACAACACACCTCTAATTTGAGTGGTCTAGAACTAAACAGGCAAAGGAGTGAATGATTCATGAATCCACAAACTTTTTTTTAAATACCAGTGAAGAATCTACAGCACTGAACCATAGCTTTACTGCTGATAATACAAGCTTCTACTTAGCAAAATTGCTACTTATATCAAATATAAGTACATATTGCAGGTTAACAACAACTCAGTATATAGACAAATGGTGTACACATTAGGTTAATATACACAAAATACAAATACATTTATATATGTGAACTACATTAACATTTAGAGTTGTTTTTCTGTGAAGGAGCTGCACACCTGCTTATAAAAAGTCTAATTGGATTTAATGCCACAAACGGGAGCCAAGTTAGCGACTATATAACAATAGGAGATGTGAACCATAATACTCTGTCTTACGCTAGAGTATATTAATACACATATAGCATACCACAGCCTTATAATAATGAGTCTGTCATGCAAGGATTAGAGGAAATGATGTCAGTCCCTGGATTCTTAATCACAGCTGACCAGACACTGCAAACACATCACAGTGTTATAAGGTTTGCACACTTCAGGATATAATAAAATTAGTATTCTTGTAAGACTGGTTGGAATATTAATACTTGTCCATAACAAAGTAATACACAAGGCTCAACTTGTGTCAGTTGTGTATCCTATCAGGATGATCTAACAGCATAAGAAAGGGAAGCAGATCGAAGGAGAGGGAGGTATGGGACAGATTAAGACAGAGTGGAGCATAGTAGTTAAATTCAGAAATCTCATTTATTACTATGTTAACTACTTACAATATAATACAAGTGTGATACTGATGCTGAGTGTTAAGCAGGGTCTGGATATGTGTTGGGAGAACAGTATGGGAAGCTAAAAGATAAAATACCAGTGTGTACTGAAGGAGCCGTCATCAGTCTCACATGGTCCCTAGCTTTGACATCTCTTGTGTAAAATGAGCAGTGTACTGGGCCATGTTTGTTGCTACAGTGACACCATGAAGTTCTGCCTCCTCACCTGCAGACAGCTGACTGCAGGAAGGGAATCTAAGCTAGTTTTGTTCCTCCTCCAGTTAGGCAAACTGGAATCCATGGGTGGAGTTGTTCATGTTATTCACTCACTTCTCAGTTTCATTCCTTTAACCCTTTGTTTTCTCTCTCTCAAGCACATAAGCAAACAGGCTGTGTGAATTTTGGTGTTGTCCTTCTGCTAAAAAAAACCTTCTGAACCAAAACAGGGCTATGAATTTGAGGGCATAAGATTATGCACACATTTTATTCATTTAGTTTGTCCATCCAAAATATGCCACAGGATGGACTGTAGTCAAGCGTAGAGTTGTGCAGTGACTCATAGACATTTGGTTAAATGACTATGCAAGCGATGCAATGTAATAATCACCAAACATGACCAAGTTGCATGTCATATCCCTTGTCACAGAAACAGTAAGAGTAAACACATCAGACCAGTAAGTCAAGAGGATGTTCTCATATGGCATAAAGTGGCGCATTTTGGTAAAATGTGTCTCTGTTTGACAGAAAACCAAAGCGAGAGGAAGGCTCCAAGTTTACAAGCTTGTGATTTAGACTAGAGCAAACACACCAAGGTGTTAAAACCTCCTAAGAGCAGTGCTCCAGAACTTCTGCCTATATGTCTTGTAAAACATTTGTGAAATGAATTTTATTTTCAAAATCCAATTCCAAGTAATGCATAAAGTGAGTGGACAGACTAACTGATCCTTAATTAAACAGAAAACAATCATTGATTTTCTACTACCAGTAATACCACTACACAAAACCTACATATTGTTTGTTAACACTCTAAATACATGTATAGTGTTATTTTAGTTATTTTACAATGAAACTAAACGTTCTTTACAAAAAGGCAAAAACATTATTTCCCTGAATAGAGCCTAGATTTTTATTCATCAGACAAACCCCCCAAAAATAACAATAATAACAGTAGCCTGGCTTTTTCAAGTCAGGCTGCTTTTTGTACCACCGTCAGTAAAAGCCCTTCAAAGGCTATCCTCACAATAGCCAGTGAACTACAATGTCCCATTGATACTGAATTGGTTAAAAAGGTGAGTGGTGAAGTAATGTCTGTCATTTCAGTAATTATTAAGCACAGCATGTACTCGCAAAGGATAAAAAACATGGCCCTTTTATGGCCTTAAATATGTCCAGTGACATGACTGCAGGTCAAGCCAGTACTATCTGAACCAACATAACTAAAGCTCAATTTATCCATTCATCCATTTAAGTAATTTTAATGCTGCCTAGAGTACACACACCTGTTATTTATCAAAACCCCAGCCTGATGGTAGTCTAGGTAGAAGGTTTGTGTTTTAGATGTAATTATAGCTGCTTTCACACATGCACTGAACTCTGTGAACACAAACGTGATTCAACCTGCACGGACCCGGACTCTATCCAGCCAGACCCATAGTACAAAGTCTGTGTAATGTCCGTGTGAGGCGGAGTGTGAACATAGCCGGTAATTCTCAGAGTAATCACAGCGAAAGTGTGAGCATTCCCTGTCAGTAGACCTACTCAGCGAAACACTAGAAAGTACAGGAAGTATTTATCTTGCTTTCTGTTGTTGTATCATGCTTCTCTCCTTCAGGAAACTGAGGTTATACATATTACTCATTGTTTCTAATCATGTGATTGGCCCCGCTTCAATGCTGTAAACAAAACAGCCGAGTTCTGCGGAGAGCTTTTTGTGTCACATCGTTCCTCCTGCGCTCTCTACACAGAGACCCTCCCTCACCGAAATTAGTCCAGAGTGCATGTGTGAAAAGGGCTTTAGAGAAACAGTCTGAGGAGGTGTCCTTGAATGGAAAGTGCAGAAGGCACGACTTGACACAAGAAGTACATCACGGAAATCAATTGTTTTGTTTACAGCACACCAAAGTAGAGCAAGTCACATGATTAGAAACAATACCTCATGTACATAACCCCGGTTTTCTGAAGAAGAGTAGAGCTCTGAATACACACATGGGCTCACATGGACATGACACAGACTTCTACTAGGGAGCTCACGGGAAGAGTCAGTTTGAAGTCTGGAGAAATTCAGGGTTCTAGTGCACACGTGAAAGCAGCTTACGTGTGATGTACTTAAGAAATCTGAATATTGGAAAACCAGGTATACATGAAGCAGATAAGTAATCTAATTTCTATTTTATCTGAGGCTTATTTGGGAAGCATATTTCACACATTTTAACCACACAGAGACAGAAGAGACTGCTTCCTGATCTTCTTTCTGTGTGTGCTGAGTTGGTGGAGGTGACTGCCAGCACTGAGAGAGAGATTGACAGATACGATGCTCTCTTTTACAAGCAGGCTATCTGACATAATTAAATAAACAGTGAAAAGTGACTTATTTAGACATACACAGGGCACTTTAAGTAGATTTCAGATTAGTTAGATTGTTGGATTTAAAAATGAGGAACCATTGCTCTGTGTAATGATCTCCCCTTTCAACCAGCTGCTCCTTGGTAGAGTGGCCAGTGACAGCGGCCTCTGTTACGTACTTTGCAAAGAGACGATAAGAAACCTGAAACCGGAAGTAATGTACCTACTGAAATCAGGTTTCTCTAATGCCCCTACGATGATTATGGAAAACCGATTTCCTGTTACATGACAGTTAAGAAATCAACTTACATAAGAACACAGACTGTAACCTGATTATTTTAGTGTGTAAACTTACTAACTGCTACAGTAAGCGGAGGAAATTTTGGGTCACTTATTACAAAGTGAGCCTGAGGAATGTTTATACAACAGATTATACAACAATAGTTATGTATATAAGGAGCCTTGTATTACTAGATTATGCAGTGACAGTATACTCAGACTTTCTAAGCATGTTATTCTGCCACAGTTACAGTAAGATATGCATTACTGTAAAAAAATATACTGTATATTACTACAGTAAAAATGTTGTCAAGTTAATATTCTCATTAATATGCTTATGCCAGAGCAGTATCACGCAAGTATAATTTCTGCAAAATCCTAATTGATTAAATGACTCATCCAAGTTCACAATTCAATTATAGCTGGGTCACACATCATTTTGTCTAATTTACATGAGACAGACTAAAGGGGAATATAGATGAATGAGCACAGTGGTTTAGTGCTTTCGTTTTTTTTAATTGGTCACTTTTCTTAAAATTTTCCTGAAATTGTCCAGTTAGTGTTTTTTTTTTCTCCAGTTTCCATCTCTTTCCATGTGTCTCTCCCTCTTTTTCCTTCAGTCTTTACCTGAGGTGTCAGGTTGCTCAGCAGCAACCAGCAGCTGCTTCTGGAGGCCATACTGTCGCTCCAAGCTGAGCCAACAAAGAAAAAAGAAAGGGGAAGAGGATACAAGCAGAAAAATAAAAGCATAAAGGGAAGTTATAGTTAATGACAAAACAGGCTGGAGCCACATATTATGAATTAATAAAATTTTTTTTCCTATAAACAGTACCTGGCCCAAATCTTGACTCTTGATTCATCCCACCCCCACCCCAGCCTCGGGATAACCGTGGTCCACCGCTACCCCAAGGGGAGGGCGAGGCCTGTTTTTGATTTGTTAAGCCAGGAGGGGGGCGTGGCAGCTGCGAGCTGTTGCGATTGGCCTTCCACAACTTGTTTTGTCCGATGGGCTCTGGAGGCCAGCTGGGCTTGTACTCTGGGTACTTTCCTGAAGAGGAAATGGGGAGGTAGGGGAAAGAGGGGGGGGAAATGAGTTTGGACAAACACACCACAAAATGGGAGTGGAGAGAACACAGTGCAGCAAACAACCAGTGGAATACAGCGCAAACACAATTATGGTAACATAAACAAATGAACTAATCAGATGAAAGATCCAGAAATCTAAATGCAACAAAAGCTTAAAATGTAAAAGGATCACACAAACACATACCTGTGCTGTGTGCATTGCTGAGGGAGCTGTCTGAGGCACTGTAGGGCCAGGCACCAGGTGAAGGCAGCGAGGTGTTGTGGGAGGGGTTTGGCCCTATAAAACATTACAAGGTTATCTGAAAGCAACACATTCTATAATAAAATAAGGTAACTTTAGTACAACTGGAGGAACACTGCCAAACCTTTGACATAAGATTTCCTGGCAAAGAATTTGCACTGGACCATAAAAAATTTTTTAAACACTTTTCCCAAATACCTATGTTGTCTCGCAGCAACTGGTGGTCAGAGTCGTTGAGACTTGGGGGTCCTGGGGAACCAAGAACACTTCCAGGGGTCATGTAGGGGTCAGACTCTGGGTCCCCACTACTCTGAATTCCCTTCCAGGGAACACCAGGCTGGAACTCTGTCATCAGACAAAACACAATGTCTTTACTCACACAAATTATATGCCATCATGCTTTTGTTGTTTTTCAAATCAAACAACAAATTAACATAATCAAATCATGTAGCTTTGTTTAATCTTGTGGATATGTTCAATTAGGGGAACAAATTAATAAATGTGATCTAGTTCTTTTTCTTTATTCTAGATTTAATACAAAAAACACATTAAAGGTTGACTCCTGTCTAATAAACCAATGGCACTTACACTGCACTGTAAGTTGAAATTACATTTTGCATTGCCTATTCCTGGTCTCATAATAAATAACTGTCCCTTGGTAAAAAGAAACACAAACTCACCTGGAGGCCAGCTGGATGTAGCAGGTTTGTTGCCCATTTTACTACCAGGTGTTCTGTGCCAGCTGTCCGCAGGGCCTTGAGAGGGAATTCCTAAACCATCACCGCCCAACATTTCATACTGGGAGTAAGGGGATCCTCCTCTCACCTTTAAACCACTCGGTAAAGGGCCTTAAGAATAGCACACAAGAATGAAATGCGGTCAAACAGATTGACATGAGTAAGTAAAATTGTGTTATGAACCATGTGTGAACCTACCATTCTTGTGAAGGTTTGTTTCAGGGGGAGATGGAGCCGGGGAGTGTCCTTCCATCATCCATTTAAAGCGGGACTGCTGTCCTCCTGTGTCCTTTAGACCTCCCATCATAGGACCAAGTTCCAGCCCTGACAGGTTACCACTCGAGGAAAGCCCTGACAAGAGAAACAATACAAATATGCACTAGGTTCTAAAGGTTGGGTTGTAAAACGCAGAGCTGCTGTTGCAGCAACAGTTACAAGGGTAACTAGGCTGTTAAGAGTGATTGGTTCTTATTGTTTCACTTAGACAAACACACAGACCAGCAACCGGATATTGAGAATCTAGTATTGCAGGTGGGCATAGCTGTATGTAGTTTCCATAGGGACAACCTCATCCCAAATTTCTGTTGATTTACTGACTTCCTGTAACCTAACACATTCAGAGCTATTTTGGCAGCACAGCCGGACTCACCAGAGTACATCCCTGGTGTTTTGGCGTGAAGTTCTGATAAAGGGCCCCCCATTCCAGGATGTGAAAGGGGGTCTACCATGGGCTGTTTAGAGAGGCCTCCTCCTAGGTGAGACGGGGAAAGTTTGGAGCTCCCGCCTCCAGCTGCTGCTCCTGCTCCAAGTCCGCCCTGCTGATGCTGTCTCTGCTGCTGCAGAATAGCCATAATCCTTGCCAGCTGAGGAAACACAAGATTGAAGAATGGTTTTAATAATCATACGACAGAATATGTTAAGTGCATATTCAGTATTTGGCTCTTAATTAAATCTAGACTAATCTATTCAATAACCAAAGTAAAAACAGCAACTCCTGAATATTTTTGCCAGGGTTTCTGTTAGTACTGTAATTGAGGTGGTAGTGTTGCAGCAGAGAAAAGTGCTGCACATCTAAAATGCACTATTGTAGTTTTAATGTGGGCAAGAGGAACTGAGAGTGAAACTACCGACCCTGCAGTTCCCAGACAACTGCTCTACTAACTGACCCTCGGCCGCCCAAGCATACAAACCTGCTGTGGGTCTGGCTGCTGTCTGAGAGGCTGAGGCTGAGGGAACTTCCTCTGGTTCTGCAGGAGCTGCTGCTGCTGTTGTTGTTGCTGCTGCTGTTGTTGTAGCAGGAGCTGACAAGCCTGTAGGGTGGTGAGGGGAAGTGGAAGGAGAAGAGGTGAAGAAAACATATATAGTATAAGCTGGTGCTGACACACAGACACAGGGCGCAACTGGTGTACAATACACGGTGAAGATTTATTTTAGGATATTCCAATGCAGAGGTACACAAATGCAGTCGGCAATGACAATCACTTCATCAGCATTCTAACATTTAGGCACATACCAGGTGGAACTGCTGCACGTGGGGGTAAATGTTGCTGAGCATTGCTAGCTGCTGTGGGGAAATCTGAGGAGGAAACACTCCTCCACCAACACCACCAACCCCTCCGACACTTCCCACACCACCGACCACTCCTCCGACCACTCCACCCACACTGCCACCAGGAGACGGCATCTGCTTCAGCATAGGACCCGGCACCTGAACATCACAGGATTACATTTTTTTTCTTACATGTTGATACAGACAATGACAAACATGGACACACCACTCAATGAGCGTATTTATAAATGACCACGCAATTTTAAATTCACAGTTAACAACTTCCAAAAATGTTACTGAACATTCTAATATTTCAGTGACAGGTGACTAAGACCAATTCTGACCAATTGAAGATTAATTCTGGGTGGACATACATAGAACAGTTCAACAAAAATCAATGTTACATCAACACCAGCTGGACTCAGGACACCCTCTATTTACATTAAATGTAACATACAGTATAATTAATTACATCATAGACAGAACAACAGACCTGAGCAGACAGGAACTGATGAGGCACTTGAGCACGTAACCCCTGGGAAGGGTTCATCGGATGCATGCCAGGCTGGTGCATCCCTCGAGGCTGAGGCATCCCTCCACCACTACCAGCAAACACTCCATGGCCACCAATCTGGAGTAGAATGGAAACAACAGAATAAATGTTAGTGGTGAATATTTCTCTTCTTGTAGTTATGTTTCAGTCGTCCTCATTTCAGCAACTCAAACTTAACAGTTTCATTTTGTTGCAGATATTGATACACATGTAGGTCTATAACATGACTTAATACTAATAAACGGATCCTTACCTTTTCACCATAAGGCCCCATGTCAACAGGACCCATGTCTTTGGAACTAGGCACGCGGTAACCTCCTCCACCTCTTCCTCCCCTTCGCATCTCTCCATTATAGTCAGTGATTCCTCTCTTGTCTCCTTCCATCTTTTTGTCAACATTTGGATCATCACCCTATAAAACAAAAAACCTAAGTGACCTTGCTATATTATCAATATGACAAGCAAGCGTTGATCAACAGAGTTTTGATTATACGTCTTTACAAACAGGAGGGAATAATATCTTACCAGAAGACCCATGTTTGAAAACTGGCGTGACACTGGGTTCATCCAGCTGTCCCCTCCCCCGCCCTTTAGGACAGATATTCAAAATTATTCTCAGACACAAAGGGATGTTGGAACAGAAGAAGGATTAAATATAATCTTAATAAGTCTCAGTATAATTAACAAAGAGACAATGTTTTTGATTTTCCCTACCTTGATGTTGCCTCTCTTTCCTCCGTGACTCTGACCCCAGCCTCCAGAGTTGAAGGATGAGCTGCTTCCCTGCGAGCCAGCACTGTTCCAGACCCCTCCACCACCATCATCTTCCTCATCCCAACTGGGGTGACGTGAGGCTGCAACAGAGCCCTCTCCCTTCCCACCCCAGCTATCCATTGACTTAGTGCCTGTAGCAAAAACAAAGCAGCTGGTTATGATACAACTAGAAAATTCTTGTCAAATACTGAATCCTGCTGAAACTAAAAGACACAAAATGCTGTTGGATTTAAGACTCTACATCTTATGTCAGTGTTATCAACAACTCAGTTAATGTAGTTTTTAGATTTTGATTTTTACTTCTAGTCTTACCAGGTTTACCAGGGTTGGGTGAAGGGTTCCCCCAACCAGAAGATTTGCTGGGTTCTTCTGAATCACCCCAGCCAGCTGCTGCATCTGACGCCTGGCCCCAAGCAGCTGTACCATTATCTACAGACTGTGCACCTCCTCCCCACATACTTCCACCTGAAGATCAAACACCAGCATTTAGAGTGTGCCCAACAAAAAGTATAATATGTGCAAGTCTGATGACCAGAGACAATATGGTCAATAATGTGTCAATGAGGATAAGAAATATTTTCAGCAAACAGTTTCTTATACATAGAAAGAAAGATATGGAAATAAATACTGTAATAATGCTACATCTCAGACTGGAGAATAAAGAAGCTATGTAATACAATCAACATTTCAAACACTGACACTAAAACGACTTTGTAAAAACAGTAATTTGTACAATTTTTGCTTACCCACTGGAGAATTGCCATGGTTATTGTCCCTACTGTGCTGCATCCCCTGCTGCCGTCTAGGCGGCTGTTGCTGCATGGATAGTGGTGGGGCCTGCTGACTGAGGCTTTGGCTGGGTGCAGCACTGTTCTTGTCCCACAAGTTCACATTCTTGCTGTTATAGCGGGTTGGGTCTCCCCAGGCTGAAGTGCCATCATCAATTTCCATTTTGCGACTGATGGACTGAGGGGAGGGTTCTTCCCAGCCACTGGGCTCAAGGGAGTCCCCCCCACCCCCCGAGATTTGAGGGATTGGGCCGGTGGTCCAGCCCAAACTTTGGTTCTGGTTCTTGGATGGTGGGCCTCCACCTCCAACATTGGACCGGCTGTTCCACCCTCCTTGCATGGGACCTCCTGGTGGGAGCTGGCCCTGTGATTGGTGCTGCTGTTGATTTGGGGCTTTCATTGGTGCCACTTGGCTGTTTGGTATCTGTGCTGCTGCTGTGTGGGGCTTGGCACTCCCCCAGTCCTGGTGGGATTTGCCTCCCCCTACATCTCCCCCTCCCCATCCTCCTCGCTGAGTTCCCCCTTCATCCAAATTACCCCAGGAAGGTCCCTCATCAGAGTTGCTTCCACCTCTGCTACGCCCATCACCCCACCCTCCTCCAGGTACAGACTCTCTCTGTCCCCAGTTTCCTCCCCCTCCACGTTGTCCTCCCCAACCACCTCCCTCCCCTCTTCCAGTCCCCTTCCATCCTGCTGTCCCTTTATCTTCTGGACCATCTTCCCAACCACTACCCTGTTCTCCAGTGCCTCTCCAGTTCCCTCCTCCTCTGTGATCCCCCCATTGTTGTTCTTCAGTCCCCCATCCTTTTCCCTGGTTTTCAGGAGGGAGATCACCCCAGCCTCCAGCTGCCTTACTTGGGTTGCCCTCCATATCTTCCTCTGAAGTTCCTAGCTTCCTCATAGTGCTACCAGGAATGTGAGGACTGCAGGTGGCCTGTGTAGCACTACCCTCCCAGCCTTCCCTTACTGCAGTAGTGCCAGAGTTCAGGCTGGTTGAGTGATTGCCAGCAGATGGATCATTAATTATTGAACTGGTGTTAGATGGGTACCCAGAACTGCGACTAGTGGTAGTGTTCATGGTTGCTGATGAAAATGAAGAGGAAGATGAAGTTCTTCTTTCATTTTTGTTTCCTACTCCTATTGTGTTGTCCAGGTCCCAGGCCACATTCTGTCGAATCTGGGTCTGCCCCCAGCCCGTGTTAGACAGAACCCTGGGATCCAGGTCGGATCGATTGAGCATGCTTAGTAAGGCCACTTCTGCATTGGAGGACTGGTGGGAGTGGTGGTGCGCAGATGAGGCTCGGTCCTGCTTAAGTTCGCTACCACTTCCTCCTCCACCACTTCCATCTATGGAACCTCCTCCACTAGAGGGTGAAGGTCCTCCACCTCCGGTGCTTCCTCCTTGCCCTCCTCTTCCACCCCACTCCCCAACTGTCCCTTCTCCACTTTCCATCCCTTTCTGATTGTCCCAAGCTTTTGTCATAGTTGCAAACTTTGGTGAGGCAGAGTCCTGCAAAACACTGCCACCAATACCTACACTGCCTCCACTACTACTGCTGTTACTGCTCCCATCTCCACCTCGTCCACTTCCTATTGCTAAGTTACTTGAACTTAAACCTTCTGCTGTGCCACCCCACTCCGTTTCTGTACTGCCTCCTTCCCATGCTCCCTGAGATACCACTGGGGTATTTGAACCACCACCATTATCCCTGCCC
>OMLM01000481.1:25736-45394 GCA_900302695.1 Helostoma temminkii
TGTATTGCAGTTTGCATCTCCCTTAAGTTGCATCATCATCATCATCATCATCATCCTTACAGTATTTATTATTTGTTTTAGATGGTACTGTGGACAGTTTTTCGTGACATTATCGGCTATTAATCAGAAGTGTGCGTCAATGCTTTCATGCTGTACCTGGGGACACTGGGATTGGGCTGGTCTGAGGAGACTGCAGGCAGGTTGACCAAGTCAAGGGGGAAGGGATGGGAGTGTAGGGAGACCCAGGAATCTGACAAAGACAGTTCACTGTGCTCACCTGAAAACAGCACAGAGCCTCATAAATAATCACAATGTGCTACACGCAAAGGAAGAAAAAAAAAACCTTGAAATGATTGATTATTCTCTAATTATTATGTTGCAAAATTACTGGACAAAAACAAATGGACACACACTAGTCCTGATTTTGTTTGTGTAGGAGACTGTGACAGTTTTCACATAAAGTATGACAAGTATACCTGTAATATTATCATTTTCATCACTGCCCCAGGAGTCCAAGTCAAACCTTTGGAAGAATAAAGGGGAATGTTCATAATGTTTATCAAATTAAACAAAGGAGGAAAAAATTAGAATAAGCATTTACAGTGCTATGCATTTGCCCCCTTCCTGATCTTTTTTTGTTACACTTGAATGATTCAGGTCATCAAAAACAGATTTTAATATTACACAAAGATAACCTGAGTAAATACAAAATGCAGTTTTTTAAATGATAATTTGAACTTTACTAACTTCACTTGAACTATATTAAGGCAAAAAGCTGTCTAAACCTGTCTTGTCACTGGCTGCAACAACTGCAATCAAGCGATAACTGGCACATCACTGTGGAGGAATTTTGCCACACTCTTCCTTGCAGAATTTTTTTAACTAAGCCACATTGGAGGGTTTTTGAGCATGAACGGCTTGTTTTCTCAATCTCATTTGGATTTAAGTCTGGGATTTGACTAGGTGTGTCCAAAACTTTAATATTGTTTTTTTATGGACTTGCTGGTGTGTTTCAGATCATTGTTCTGCTGCATAATCCCAGTGTGCTTGAGGTAACAAACTGATAGCTGGACCTTCTCCTTCAGGATTTTCTGAATTCATGGTTCCATGTAGTCCAGGTCCTGAAGCTGCAAAGCAGCCCCATACCATCAAACTACTGCCACCATGTTTGACTGTTGATATGCTATTCTTTAGGTTTATACAGTTTTTTCCCTTTATAATTGAAATCATTATTTAAAAACTGCATTTTGTATTTACGTGGGTTATCTGTGTGTAATATTAAAATGTGATTGATGATCTGAATCATTTAAGTGTCAAAAATACGCAAAAAATGAAAAAAATCAGGAAGGTGGAAAATACTTTATCACAGTGCTGTACACACAAGGTTACAAGTGGCTGATAAACTTACTCGGTGTTGAATCGTCGGTTGATAGAATTCATACAGGGAGGAAAGGGGAATGTGGAGAGCCGGTTTATTTCTTTCTCATTGTATTCTCCCTGAGGGTAGAGAAGTAAATAAACATCAAGTCTGAAAAATTTCCTAGTTTCTTTCTTTCCTTCTCTCTTTCCCTGCAGTGTTTATTAATGAGCAAAGTTGTGGTACTCACTGATGACAAGACATTTTCCTCTGAGGTGGAACACGAATCTGTGAAGGAGCAAAAATAATATTAAAACAAGCAAATTCAACGTATATAAAACAATAAAGTACATAAGTTCAAGTATTTTGCTGTGCAAATCAGCTTCCAGGTGATTGGTGTGCTTACCTTCTGAGTTTTCATTGGCTTGGCCTCTAGGGGGCATCTGTAGCACAGATAAGTTAACAGCATGACTTCACAGCTAGTGAGAGACACTGTGCAGGTACAAACTTGCTAAGAGTTGTATAAGAGTGTATTACTAAATCTCATACTCTCACACAACAATAACATCTGAAGTGTAGCTGAAAAAATGTAGTTTAGAAATGCTACATCCACTGTACAGTCTATAACAGCATGTGGCCAAGCACTCCCTAAGACAGCTGTTGATTCCTGGACCTGATTCGTTACACTAATGAACAGCTTCATCTCTACTGATTTTGAGCAGCACCACATTGCTATGATGAGGCCACTGATTCTGGCTAAAATCAGGATGTTAAATCTATTATTAATGTGAATGTGAGTGAAATTAGATTCATGGAAAGCGTGGATCTGAACGCCAGCTCTGACCTTTCGCTGCAGCAGGTGAGTGCTACCGCGCTGCAGACTCAGGTCCAGGCCAGGGGAACAGCAGGGGCCATAGCAATGGTCCTCACTACACAGGGACAAGTGAGACTGTGGAGCAGACACATGGAATAACATAAAATATTCTGTGGTTGCAGCGGAAAGACTGTACTTCATTCCCAAAATGCTGTGTTGACTCACACAGTGCAGACATGAGGTGCTCTGCTCCATTTGTTCCCGACTCCTCTCCCTCTCTCGCTCCAGTTCTCTTTGCTGCTGCTCCAGGCTTGCCTGCAGCTCTGCAATGCGTTTACGCAGACGGTTTTTATCCAGCAGACAGTCGGTGTACTCCAACTGGAGGCTGTCTCGACTGCGAAGAGCCTGGTAAAAAGTTTGCATCATGCAAGAACATTACGCCTGCAACAGACACAACTAACTACAAATCTGTCATGATGCACTTTGTAACATGGTAATAAACTATGATAGGAAGTGCTGCACGTGTGAACCATGAGTCCAGGCTCAATTGAGACTTTCCATCCACACTAACCTGGTCTCTTTCTTTCTCCAGTTCCATGATCTGGTTGAAGTAGGACACACTCCTCTTCTGCTCAGTCTCCCAGTCCAGCTGGAGAGTCCTGACCTTCAGCTGTAGCTGCTCACACTGGGACTCCAGCTATAAATATAGTTCACTATTACATCCTCTACTCAAAAGCAGTAAAGCTAAGTTTAACTTTGAACAATAAAGTTAACATCGATTCACATTGATAACGTTTAGGTTGATTGGTAACGTATGTCCACCTTGTCTCTGATGTCCTCAGCGCTCTGCAGCTCTGTCTCTAGTTTGGTGATGATATCACAGAGCTCCTGTCTCTGCTCTGCAGCCTCCCTGCGGTCCTGCTGAAGGATGTCCATCAGAGCCTGAGTGAACAACAGAAACATGTTTAGAACATAAAACATTAATCTTTGTAACAGTACTTTCAGATGATAAAAATGTACATTTAAAGACATACTATGACTCCAGTGTCTGGAACTGAGTCCCTCTTCTCATTCGCTGTATTCTCTGCTTTCTGTTTCTCAGTGTGGTTCACATGTTTCTCTGCTAATGGAGGCGGAGAACCATTTATTCCATTTGAGCGCAAACTGCTCCTTTTTGCTTTCACAGTATCCAATGGACCGTTGATTGTTTCTTTCTCAGCCTCTGTCAACCTTAACTTTAGCTCCTCAACCTGTGTGAAGATGGAACAAAGCAGCCATTAAAACAAATTCTGACATTTTAAAAGATCGGTTCTGAGTTTTCTGCAACAGGTGTTTGGTTTGATGCTGTAAAATGTGCCTACAGTGCAGTAAAAATAAAAGTAATTCAGTACTGATAAAATACATTATGTCTACCAGTCCATTACGGGGCCACATAAAGACAAAGACAACCATCCACACTCTTACTCACACCTATGGGCAATTTAGAGTCTCCAGTTAACCTGACGGCATGTCTTTGGATCATCAAACAAATTTTAACATTACACAAAGATAAGTAAACAGAAAATACAGTTTTTGCAATTGAAGATTTTATTTTTTATATGAAAAAGTGCCACCCCCTTCCTAAATCATGAATGAACTGTGATTAACCACATTTTTTGGAAATCTGAGTTCAATTTCACTTGCCACACTCAGGACGGATTCCTACCAGACCTGTTGAATCAAAAAATAATCATAATAATAGATACTGTAAAAACCCAACTCTGGGATATTCTTTGTGGATAGGCAACCTCTTTGAGGTGCCAAGAGTCCAGAGTTCAATGTCTTGTGCAGGGACACTTCAACATGTGGCCAGCAACTGGGAAAGCCAGGAGTCGAACTGCCAGCCTTGGGATTCAGAAATGGCTGCCCTACCAACTGATCCACTGTAGCCACACTTAAATAGCAGCTGTCTGACAAAGTGCAGCATGCTCTCAAGATATCAGAAAGCAACACATCATGCCGCGAACTGAATAAATTCAAGAACAGATAAGAAACAAAGTAAATAACATGTATCAGTCTGGAAAGGGTTCAAAAGACATTTCTTAGGCTCTGGCACTCCAGTGAACCATGGTGAGAGCCATTATCCATGAATGGAAAACTTGGAACAGTGGTGAACCTTTCCAGAATTCCCTGGTAGGCCGGCCTACCAACATGACTCCAAGAGCACAACAATAACTCATCCAGGAGGTCTTAAAAGAACCCAGAACAACATCTAAAGAACTGCAGGCCTCACTTGCCTCAGTTAAGGTCAGTGTTCATGATTTAACAATAAGAGAGAGTCTGAACAGAACTGGCATCCAGAGTTCCAAGGTGAAAGCCACTGCTGACCAAAAAGAACACAAAGGCTCGTCTCACATTTGCCAACAAACACCACCAACGGCGGCACAGCCAGTTATTAGGTTTAGGGGGCAATTACTATTTCACATAGGGCCAGGCAGGTTTAGACAGCTTTTTCCCTTAATAAATGAAATCATCATTTAAAATCTGCATTATTTATTTATTTATTTGTTCATCTGAATTATTTAAATGTGACAAATACGCAAAAAAAAAATCACGAAGGTGGAAAATCACAGCACTGTAAGGTACAATTAGCGTTGTGGGAATAATGCAGCTTGTTTAACAGGTTTAAGGATTTAATCAACCACAGATATTCCCAGGTATTTGCAAATGGCTCATTCTTTGGTGGTATGGTCGTCTTGGTCGACATGTTGCAACAGGGCCAACACTAAAAAAAAAAAAAAAAAAAAAGGTTGATAGCATGGATGGTTTGAACTGCTCACTTCGCTTCATTACTCATGTTGCAGCTGCGTACCTGCTGAAGCAGTTTCACATGAATAGCCAGGGGAACTATAATTTGCAATCTTGAGAAGCCATCTTACAAAACACACACAAAACACTTTAATGTTTAGTGCAAACAAGTTGTGGGATTTGTGAGATATAGAAGTGATTATTAGTAAGTAAGTATAATCAGCTGAAAATGCTGAAAAAGGAAATGACTCATCCACTAACTTCACTCTTTACACCAAGGGACCTCACACTACTTTAGTGGAGTTAGGTTAGACAATCCTTAGGATTGTAAGCTGTTTGAGATGCTAAAAGCAAAAGCCTGTCTATCCCTACTATGGTAAATTAATTTTAAACACCTTTCAAACAGTATAGCTGCTCCTCACAACTTACCTGCCTCAGTAGCTCTCTCTCTCGGGTGGAGGCTTTGCCTTGCTCCTCCAGGGCCCTGGAGTACTTCACAGCTTGCTCCAGGTGTCTCTCCTTGAGTTTTCCCAGCTCTCGACTGGCTGACTCACAGTCCTGACGCAGCCTTAAAATCACAAACCACCCAGTGCACACATTCTTATTGTTTCTCTTTGATTCATTTCTGCATGACACAATGGAAATGGAAATGGATTTCTCCGAGGCACGATTTTATTATCTTTCAGCCTCATTTCACGGGATTCAAACTAAACTACCTAGAAAAGTCATACAAACCTCTCGAGCTGCAGTCTGTCATGGCGCAGCTCTTGTGCTTTGCGCTCGGCACGGCTGCGCTCCTCCTCCGCCATCCGGCAGCGCTGAGATAAGCGTCGCTCACACATACGACTGTTTCGAAGCTGCTCCCTCAGTTTACGCACCTCCAGCAGCAGAAACTGAGTCAAACCCTCCGGACCCTCCTCGTCTGCAGAGAGAGACAGGTGGAGGTTGTAATATCAAAGGGTTTATGAATGAATGAATGAAATGGAAAACGCACATCCAGTATATACACTTTCAATAACGTATGTATATACATCACGTTTGTATATACAGTATGTGGGCAGACTGAAACATTGTAGATGTGTTTTGCAGAAGCAGACGTGCTTACACGAGAGATCCCAACTTCTCTCAGCGTTTCTCTTACTTTCCCATGCTGGCTATACATCTTTTGATCTTTGGCTTAGTGACTGCTAGTGCCAAATATCAGAAAGACTTCCATGACATTGCGCTTGTTTAATGTGGCATGCATTCATAAAAAATGTATGTTTAGTTCTGCAGAAAGTACTTTTATTTAACCTCTAACTATGAACTTTAGTGTATATATTTTGTGTCTTAGCATCAAGCTTTTTTTCCAGGTCACAATTCAAAGATTTTACTTTCTTTTGTCTCAGTTGTAAAATTATTTAATCTACAGGGCTCTTTGTTGACCTGTGTTTTTATATTTCCTCACGCTCAAAATTTGGTTTTGAGTGTTGAGTCCACACCTCGGCCACTCTCCCATCTATCCTCGTGCAGCAAAAACTATATACCCAGTATGAGGGAGCATCGATGTGTGGGCTGTTCTCCAGTCAGCTGTGTGTACTGTTGTGGGTGGTAAAACTCCAGTGATTCCATGAAAGCCTGAAGACCACGCTGGCCCTGAGCACGCAGAATGTCCAGCAGTCGACCTGCACAAAGAAAAGGAAACATCAGAAAACTGTAGTAATGTTGAATCACTCACAGTCGTTCACTACAGACACTGTATTCAACAGTTGTGTTTAAAAAACCAAAACAACAAACGGATGCACGTTCATATCACTGCTGTAAACAGCTGAAATAATCCAACCTCAAAAAGGCTGTTTCTTTGATGTGAGCCTAACTTATCCCTGTTATTACAAACATGACCGTGATGATGACTGGCTCTAGCATGAGCTGACACTAAAATAACACTGATATGGACTCATACCTCAGACTGTATCCAGTCTTTACATGCGACAGCTCCCTTTCATCTTTATCTTCACTTGTCCTTGTTGTTTCTCACACTCTCCTTTACTTAGCAGAACCTTTCATCTTAGTCTCCTACTCTAGTTTCTGTGCTTTCACTGCAACATTTTTCTCTCTCACACAATCATTCACACACTTTGGTAGTCGACCATGCAGCCAACTTTTAGCTTCAGTACTGTAAAATTATCACTTTTTAGAGCATCTTGCCATATTGCAGATTAGTTTCCTGTCTTATGGGTAGATTATCCTAATAAAGACCATGTTGCTAGCTGTCCCACAGTTTTTTTGAGAGAGATCTCAGCTCATTAAATGAAATGTGATGGAGACAGGTGGCCGTTTACAAATGATTCTCCTTCCTCTCACCAGCCTTGCTGATGCGCAGTGGATACTGTGTGGAGTTGAGCACCTCGTCCTCATCCTGTTCATCTATGACCTTGCACTGGCGCAGATACGGGGTGAGTTTGGCCGGGTTGAGGATCCGCGTGAGCTTGTGTCGCACTCCTTCCACGCGATCCCACAGCTCATCACAGCGCTCCTCCGACCAGCGGGGCAGAGACTGCACTTCCTCTGAACCTGCGTCCCCCTCTTCTACCCAATCCGTGACCCCTGCAAGAAACCGAAAATGTTTCATGTTTCAAAAAGGACTGTACATTGATGCAACATATGTTTGTTGCTATAGGTCATGTCTCTTTCACCTTCCCCTTCTTCCCACTTCAATCCTAAGAGCCAGTATTACAAACATATCCTATGTCCAGTCGTAGACTAAATAGTTTTCCTCTGGAGAATTACAGTGGAATTTGTTTTTGTCTGAAGATGATTATCTGAGCCACATGTTACTAAAAATTTTCTAAACAGTTGCAGTCTGTCTGTATTTTACAGCAAAGATAAGACATCAGAAACACGGAAAAGACTTTGCGAAGGACTAATTTAATCATTAAATGGCTATATCACAGAAGGCACGAATAGGGATACATAAAAAAGGAGTGGATTAATCTCCAGCATGGTGAGGCAATAAGGTGGAGCTCTTTGCTGGGATGTACTTGTCACATAGCCTGTGTTAAATGTCATAAAAAGTGGATGAATAACTACTGAACAGCAGAAGTGGTGTTTAGCCTGTGTTTTATAGTTGTAAAAGCTTTGCTTTTAAAAGTGTCATAAACTACTGGTGAAGACACTTTGAGAGTCAGTGTCTCAGGGCCCAGGAATGAATGCAATTGCATGACTCACGTTGCACACCTAAAAACACACCAGAGAACCACTGAGAAAAGCTTTGTCAGCCCTATTCACTTCACAGTGAAGGAGACAAAGAGAGAAAGTGAATAAACTCAACACTCCAGGGGTTTGTTAAAACTCAGCTGCACATGCAGCTAACTGCAAGTTATTATCTGTATTATCTACATGTATTGCTAACAGTAAACGAACTGGTTACTGAGTTATCAACGATGTAAAGGAGGGTAATCTCTTGATTAACAAGCCTATGACAACATAAGCCCTCCAAAGTCCTGCTGATCTACAGACTCAACAACTGTGTCTAATTTTTGCTTGTTTACCAAATGTATGGAATCAGTTTTAATCACATTTCAAATCCAGCTCAAATCCAGACCTTTCACATGTCACTGCAGCCTGGAATGAGGCGCACTGTGCATTCTGTTTCATATTATGATGCACTTTTGTCTGTTAATCCTACCAAGAAAGAAGTAAAAAGGATATTTTGGATTCTATTAACTTCCAATGGGCATTTACCTCCATTTATTTAATAAATGACTTCAAATTCAATTCATGCTGATTACTTAGTTGTGAATATGACCTTACACTGTATGTATTTACCTCCAGTGCGTCTCTGTTGTTATCCAGCTTTACTTACTAATAATGAGAGTAAGTGTTTCCTGCTATGTGCAGCGGAGCGATGGCAGCTCAGAAGCAGGTTGAGGCAGGTCTGGATGCTCTGGAATCTCAGTCATCAACCCCAAACACTCTCTTGAGAGATTGTTTTCATGTGACCTTCTTATGGTCAAAGCAGCAGAAAACACTCATCCAAACTATATCTGCAGTACTTTCACCTTTTCTTAGAACATGACTGAGAGGATTGTAAATGAAGTTAAAACTAGAAGACCAATGATTTCGCAGTATATTTCTGTGACTGGCTTTTATTAATGAATCCATTATTTATATATTATATTATATTATTCCTCACATATCAGATGGATGTTTAATCAGATCTTTTAGTTCTAGTTTATTAATGTTTTGTGCATAGTTTTAACAAAACGATCTTTTCATCAGTTTTACAAGATTATCTTTCTGACTTGTTGACTGACTGTTTTCCTTTTTAGAGAAAAACCTTTATTTTGGGTAAATGCGTCAAATCAACCGAGAAGTTCTGCAGAACAGTTAAGATTCACTGGACATGAGCTCTACAGCGGACACCATGTGCCTCAAATGTCTGTGGAATAACAATATTGTAAAATAAACTTGGTAAATACACGGTTCATATACTCGTTCTTCAGAACTAGTGCTTGACACGCATAGAATCCGGATGTGAGAACCTCTTCAGTGGCACTACACAGTAAACAGGCTGCAGTGCAGTCCTGCTGTTGTATAACGCGTAGTAATACAGTTACAGATCCACAGAACCGCAAACATTTGAAACCAATAAGAACGTACACAGTCAGAAAACAACGCGCTGACCCGGACACTGAAATCTGAAAATGCTCACTTACCACTCATGTCTTCAACCCAATCGAATATATTTGAAGATGAGACCAAGTAAACGGCACATTTAAGTCCAAGAGCGAGTCATGAATGAAACTGGAGCAGTGAGGCAAGAGTGTGAAGGTTGTGGGAAGCCGAGGCGCCACCTGTTTGGAAAGCAGGTCCTCCTTTACGCACACCTTGGCACAGTCGGTGACTCCACCCTCGATCAACCACAACCAATCGGCAGCCAAGAGAAAAGCCCCTCTACACACAGCCAGAGGATTTCCTCTGAGCTCTTAGCGGAGATGGTCCGATGGAAAGTGATGACCTTATTGTCAGTGTGGTGAGGTCCTTAAGCACTAGATGGCGCTTTCAATCAATGATTGTCCAGTGATAAAGGAGGTTGTCTGGAGGCCACAGCCACGATCCGGTCAGAGGTGAGAAACTTTCCTCTTTCACCTCTTACAGACTGTTTTGCTTAATTATAAGTTACTGAATGAAGGCTTGTCACAGAAATATAGTAAAGAGCACATGACTCATTAACTGTGACTCATTCTTCCGGTGCTTCCCTGAACCAAGAGCAAAACCCTGTAAAATCTTTATGCCCTGGAGGAGCGCAGGTTCAAGCCGAGAGAAACCGGACTGATCCTGTGCGTGAGTTTCATTGTGTTTTTTAATACTGGTACTGTGTTAGTGCCTGGGAAGTACAGCTTCCCATATAATACCTGTAATTAATGGAGTATTAAATAAGACTCATACTGTGTTACTTAGAGTGCCTGAACGAATCCAGGCTGAATAATTGGGTTAGTTTGGAAAGGAGACCAAGCGAATCTTATCAACAGCATTATGCAGATTATTGTATTTATTACATACTCTGAAAAATGATGACGCAGCAGATGATACATAGGCAGATGGATACAGTAACAGTGGTGGAGGGTGTGATGTGAAATGAGCCTTTCAGTCACAGAACAAAGCCAGACAGAAGTATGCAGTGCCCAGCAGAAGAATGCGTCTTTTTCTTGGCATGTGGACAGGAAATGTCAGGCCGCTCTCCATCACAGGGCCTCCCTTGAGTAAACGGGCCTCCTGTTTTAAGGTCTGTGCTGCCTCCGCTTACAGTGGGTGTCAAATAGAGGAGATGGCATATTATGAAGTCATCTAGAGACTACAGCAAGTACAGTTAGGTGACGATGTTCGCTCTGGCTCCAAGAGTAAAAATAAACACTTTCTACCAGTGGCTGCACTGTGGTAAGGTGACACTCACTCGTTACAGTAAAACCTGACACACATGTCATATTTGTATTAACTGTGCAGGAAGACTATACTGTATTATTTTAAGACGTTTCATCAGTTCGTATGGAAACTGAATTCATAGACAGGAAATTAAGTAGGTCAAGTAGGTAATTTACTGTTTCCTCTGTGTGTTTTTATCTCATCTTGCGCTGCTGTATTTTGTTTGCTTCTCTCTCTGGCGCCATTTTTTGTTATGACTCAACTCATCTTGTTTCTGTCTGTGTTTGAGTCGCTTGTATTGCATCACATGTTGCCCACTGTGTTCTGCTTCAGTTTTTTGCCACAGACATTTCTTCTTCTTGTGACTTGTTGTTCTGCACAGGGAGGGCTGCAGTGGATGAGCATTCTTGTTGTCTCCGAGGTGATACAGAGGAGCCTTTGACAGCAGCACTGGACCCCACAGCTTGCTCACGCTGGAATGTGACAGCTCGTTCGTACAGAAATAGACCATGCAGAATTCCTTAAGTGCACTCGCTAGAGCACAAATGAATGAGACGGGTTGGTTTTAGCATCTTTTGGAAAAGGTCAAAGCAGAAGACGGACACTGCAAGAGTGAAACCAGCAGTGTGCCACAGCCATGGAGCTGAAGCTGATTGCAGAGCACAGTTGCTATTCAACAGGCTTGGAATAAATGAACATGACTGTCACTGCAGCATTTAAATTTACTTTTATATCTGTGTGATAGTTACAAGACTAAGTGCTGGGAAAATACATTTACAGCTTCCCCACATGCAGACATCTTCTGCACATAATTTAGTCTGATATATGGCTCAAACATCACCAGCACCTGTGGGTTTTATATCTTTATTAGTTGCACTTTGCTGCTGCCCGGCACAGAACAGGCCTGGCTCTTCACGGAGCAGCTGATCCCCCATGGCTCCATCTATGACTCAAGCCTGACGGCTGCGCAGAATTGCCCCTTTGTGTCTGTGAAGAATGTGTCTTTTCTGGCTTTTTTTGGAAAACAGAGCCAGAGAAAGAGAGGGATGGGAGCACGAGAAATTGCGACAGATTTAAATCTTGACACGTGATTAATGCTTCCTTTGTAAGCAGGACACTGCAACAGAAGCTTGCATTATTGATCAGGCTGGAAGATACTCTTGATGCTTTATGACAATCCACTAATAAAGAGGAAGATATATATTTCCACGGGTGCTGTCCTGTCTCTGTAACTGTCATATTTGTCAGCACTGGTGTAGCTTAATGAGATCTTGTAAATATCCCACAGAAATACCATACAGTTTCCTGTTTAACATGGAATCAACATTAATAATAACAGAGGGTAAGTGAAAGGAGGAATTCTTACTGAAACAAACAAGCAGATTGAAAAAACAAACAGTGGGCCGAAAATATTACAAATCTGAACCAGAGGCCACTTTTAGAGGGAGTTTCTTATCTTTTATTAGTCAGTGACTCTGAAAAAACAATAAACTGAATGAAATGGTGTAACATGTACATACAGGCAGGGCAATCTTGGTGGAGAATTGAATTGCTCACATTAGTTGGTCATGGAAATGTGTGTGCCTCAGACATTGGGACGTAGCTTTCTGTGAAGACATTGTGACAGTTTTGACACCTCAGAATTTGAACTTGAATCCAACCTTGCTTTGACACCCAGGGGAGGGTGGCTCGGGGTGCATGCAGTTCGCAGGAGCGTGCAGAACTAGGTATAACCGCTGTTCTTTAAGGCATCACCAAGCGAGATGCTTTTAAAATGGATAACTCTGTATACATGAAGCATCTCATTCTGGTTTAGCTGCTGAATGAAGAGAGCTACAGAGCAGGTCACAATGAGCTTTCTGCCTGAACAGTCCCACTTCAGACTTCAGATGCCTGCACAGTGTTGACAGACTGTTAAACCATCCACGTTACCCAGTGATACAATATATCACCAGTGTCTCAACCCAAGAAAGAAATAAATGCAGATTAAGTGGCTTTGCTGTCCTCTCTGAAGCAAAGATTAACAGTAACAAAGATTTTTTTTCTTTGGTGAATGCAATGCGCATCTATACTTATGTTGATTATGTTACTATGAGGATTTTTAAAATGAGACTACGTGTTGTAGGCAACACAATAAAAGCTACTATCAGATGTATCCATCATCTCTTATCTTATCTTGATTAATAACAAAGAAAGAAGAAGAAAAAACCCCAACTCATCTCGCTGCTCCTAGGAAATCGCCTGTGTCACCTATGCGGCCAGCCACCTCTGCATACAGGAGTTTTCATTGTCACTGTGACTTAGACACCTCACAGTTCTTAGTTATAGGTTTTCACATACAGCGAATTTATTTTGGTGATGTGGTGTAGATCTAGTTGTTTTATATAATGAGAAAAAATGAGGAAAAAATTCAAGATAAATTCAAGATAAATCTAGACTATGAGAGATATACAGTACATTCAGATTTGCAAATATACAAGGAAAGTACCTAATTAAGAGGGGAGTGCATACACATTAAAACTCAGTCTGCAATGTAACGAAATGTGCAGCAATAAAGAAACTGCATCAGTGTGACACATCAGATAGTTTTCTGTGGAACACAGTCTGTGTCAGTGTGAAGCCTGAACCTTAATGACATGGCCATCAGCCATCAGAAAGAGACAATGGTAAATAAAATAAATGGTCTGCACTTATGCAACTCTGTTGTGTGTTTTAGAGTTGTGCTGCTCATTCACACACAGAGATGAGGGCAGCTTTGTCATGCAAGGTGCCTGGTTCAGTGCCCTGGCTGAAGACATGTGGAGCTGGGAGGAGCTGGAGATTAACTGGACTACCTCACTAGCTCCTGAGCCTGGATTAAACCTAACCTGGACAAACTCGGAGGGACACAATTGAGAAACAGCTGAAAATAAGTCTGTATACAGTATCATCTCATCAGGTTTCTCTGTTCAGGTTTCTCTTGCTGAATTGGCTAAACCAATAAAATTCCTTTTCTCTGAGCTAAGTGACATGAAGGAACTTTTTAACAACCTAAACAAGCAACATAAACTATATTCTGTAGACTGGGATTTTTTTTGTTTGTTAACATCTAACAACATGTCACTTCAATCCAAAGAAAAAGGTACACTAAAAAAATCAAGCTACAACAATAACTTACAAATTTTAAGATATTTAAAAGAACCTGATCTTGAATGAAGAACAGCAGTGCTGTCAGCCAGTCAGAGCCCCTGATCCCCACAGTATGACACCCACAGTATGACATATGAACAGCATGTTGAGCAACTCATTACATTGCTAATACTCAGTTTTTCGCATTATATACACATTTGCACACACCACTGCTCCCCTTCCTGCCACTCTCCTTCCAGCACAGTGAGGTTTGAGCTGGCGTTTGAATTACAGGGTGTAGCATAGCTGTCTATATCTGAGCTCATGTGAACTGCAGACAGACACAGCTTTACCAACCGCTGCACATCAATTTCCAGATGCACAAACAGATTTAAAAATGCATCTATTCCCAACCACATACTAAAAGAACAGGAACAGGGTTACTTATAGTAATAGAGCAGTCACAATATGCAGGACCTCAGCAGACCACACGCCTGCCTCAGTATTTATGTGTGTATATTTATGCTCACATTTCAACACGTGGACGTAATGTTCGTGCTTGTGTTTACCACATGTCTGCACCTCCCTCACCTGCTGCTGCTGGAACACATTTCCCAGCTTTTAGGGACTTCCTTGGTAACTGGCATCAACAAAATAAAAACCAGTCCTGTTTGTGATTATACGCGTGACAGTTTCATTGTGCTGAAACAATTAACCTCTATTTCAGGCTCTACACAACAATATGTAATCCCATCAAACCAAGTCTTTTATATTATAGGACTCTGGAGATATTCATTAGGATCACAGAAAGCCATTATAAACCACTGATGATGTTTAGTCTGTGTCTCTGCGTTCAGCCTCTCAGTGCACGTTCATACATGGATTCCAGCGTGTCTGGAAGTATAACGGCCGGTTTCTTTGCTCACCAGCTCTCCCAGACATCATCATCTGCCATCATCACCATACAGGGAAGAGGAATTAACCCTTGCTGAGTCTCTGTGACTCAGTCAAAACTACTCCCAGTTTCTGTGTTCATTTCACTGTTTCATGTCCATTGTGCTTTAGGAGAAATGACACATTCTCTCTGTGTGAGATCGCTGAGAAATATGAGGAACATCACTGGCTCAAAGCAAACAGTCTTTCACAGCGACAGTACAGTCATCCAGTGTTCATTCAATAAGGCCTACCAAGAACCCATTAGTCTCATTAGGAACTATAAATCATCATATTTTATGGGAACAATTGATGATCCTACCAACCAGCGACAACATCCTTTTATTTGCCCTGTTTGATAACCTCACTCTACAGACTGACTGATGCTCTTTGAGGATGTAGGACTAAGACAGACAGGATTAGTGTCAAACAAAAGTAATTGTCACATCTACATGTGAGAGTCTTAGCACAAGTTGGTGCCATGGACAACTCAAATAAAAAAAAAATCAATGAAATCTTCGTTGTGAATCACTGCAGCTGGATTTGATCCACAGCAGTGACACATTAAACAAATATACATTTTGTCTATGTTCACAATAGTAGTAATAACACGCTACCTGACACGTAAAACATTACATATTGTAGTTAACTTTGTGTGAAGTAAAGTCACTCCCATGCACACACAAATTTTGTTTAACAAGTTAGGACATGAGATGTTGCTGCCACAGTTTAGTGATGTTTTCCTTTAATTTCTCCTGGGAAGTAACCAACCAACCGTCATGTAGAGCTGACGGGAAATCGTGTTCACTCCTAAATTTAGATCAGGTTTCTAAAAACAAAGATGGACACTCACTGGCAAGGTTTCAGGGTGTGATCATTTTTATTTTTTATTGCAGCCTCGAAAGCGCAGAGGACTGATGTTACAATGCTCCATTGTCTCTGGGCCAACACTCAGCTTCCTGAAGCACAAGAATCCACGGAAAAAGTATTAAGGCCAAACAAAGACACAGGGGTTGACATCTTTCATGTACCCCATAACCCATCCTTCCATATATCACAAATTACTGCACCTGTATTCAACTGACCAGTCCCATTTCCTCAGCTGGGATTTTCCAAGTGCACATCTGGGTTTCTGTCCAGAACAGGAGCCAGATTCACAAAATCAAAAATCTAAAGTGATGGAGACCCACCAGGAAGAGCAGTGGTATTAGCTTCACGTTCTGCTTAAATGTGTTTTTAAAAGATGAACCTATTTGGTCAGAGTGACAGTAATGACAATGACTTGTTAAAAGCTCAATGAACTTTAGTGTTTAAGCTTCTTGGCTGCACCTCTGATTTGTGAGAAAGTCATTTCCTGTGGAGAAAACGTATTTTCTGTCTCAGACTGTTCATCCTGTTTGACTTCTTCCCTTTCCACCTCCTGTTCTTTCCTAACGTCTGGCCCATGAGCTTCATGCTTTGGTCTGTTTGTTTTTGGGTTAGGGTAATTATCAATTAGGCTGCAGTTTCACACAGTTCTTGACAGAGAAAAACATTTTTAACGATAGTTCATAATGTCTGGTTTCCTTCACTCTTATCGCTCCCTCTGTCTCCTGGTTCTCTTCTCCTCTCCCTCACATTCACTGCTCATCAGAAAGCGTCTGATACTTTGCAGCTGTTGTCAACAGGAGCTGCTCGCCCTCCTAAATTCACAGCAAAGATGATCCCCTCCATTTCTCAAGGCTCACTCCTCCACACTTCACATCTTCACTCGTCGACCTATTGCTTGAAGTCCACTAACTTTCTTTCTCTGTAATATAATCCTTCTCCTGTCTTTTTTCCCATCTGTTAATAAAATGATTTCTCTTTGTCAAATCTGGAGCACAGCTTGAACTTTCAGAGCTCGGCCTGTGTCTGCCCTCTGAACAATCTCTTTATTTTTTCCCCTCTATCTGAATGAAGCAGCTGTTGCCAGCTTTAATCCTTCCTCCATTACGTATTAGATGTTAAAACCAGATGACATCATGAGAACGAGAGGTGACATCGTTGTTAGTTAACAGTGTCTTGATAAAAGTGAGATGAAATGAGATTTAAGGAAAACTGTGCATTTACCCTTTACACTAACTTTAGCCAGATAACATTAATGTAAATCTAATCCTAACCTCAATTATAAATCCAAGTCTTAACCCTTAAATAGTCCTTTAACCCAGTGAGGACCAGTCAGAATATAACATACACGCACATGCACACATTGGTAAAACGAGTATTTAGATTATTGACTTAAAGCAGTAGTACCACAGTGTAGCAGTACTACCTGCGTTCAAAATGTTTTGGGTTTTTTTGCAACATACAAAAGCATTAGCTAAAAAGCACTTGATGTATCAAAACGAAAAAGTGTTTTTTATGCAGCAGATCATTTCACATCAGTGAATATGATATTATCACGTTTTACTTATATAGCTACTGCCAGGTGGTTTGTAAATTTCACACTGGGGAACAATGAAGTCATAGGATTATATATAATCTGGTATTATTGTTTTATCTACATTCAAGAAATAAATGTACTGTAGTAAAAGTACTATATTTTCCTCTGAAAGTAATGAAGGTGAAGTGTGTAATAGCAGAAAATGAAAATAATTAAATATTTATAGTATAAATACCTTGACATTGCACTTAAATACAGTACTTGAGTACTTTAGCTACTTTCTACTACTACTCTCCTCTACTACATTTGGCACATTACACTGACTTACACTGACCCAAACCCTCACCACACCCACTACTTGCCTAACTCTGACCCCTGCAGTAACTTAAAATGTACTAACCATAACCTTAAACCAAGTCTTGTAATGATTTGTGTTAGACTGACTTGCTTTTTACCCCTGAAAGAAAGGTCAGTCCTCACAGTCTGAATGTGTTGGCAGGAACATGAGCAACAGTAAACATGAATAAACAGTCACCATCCTTTGTCAGTTCACTGGCACCGTGAACGTCGGCGTGCTGTGGCATTCAGCCCAGGAGCACAGGATCAACAGCACAACTATGAGAGTGTCTCTGAGGTTTTGTTTGTTCAAGTGTGGTTGTTGAGTGTATTTTTATCAAGACGGAGGTCAAAAGATGTCACAGAGGAAAAGAAAAGGCAGGTGTTAAGAGATTACAGAGCTGAGCAGAGAACGTGGATGATTGGTGCAGGGCCTCATCATGCTTGAACTCATCAGGTCTGAATCGTGGATCCTCTCTGGCTGCCATTAAGTAATTGTGCAACATGTGAACCAACATGTGGATATTGTCAGCAGAGATGTGATATTTAATCATGAGCTAAGATTTGCATTAAACACAAGGGAACACATACAAACAGTCAAATATCCACTGATGCACATGTACACAATGACTTCTTCAACACACTGTTCTTATGTTGTTTTATTATTTATTAGTTTTGCGAATGGAAACAAATGTTTACGTGATCTGCTTGGTGACTGGTTAGTGACGGCGTCTTAACCACCCATTAACCTAGTAGAAAGCCACATCAGCCACATTTCACTGTGGGTTCACACTCATTTGATACAAATAACAAGCTGTTGCTGGCATCATTGTTTAGTCACTTACAATTCTGGAGTCCACCCACCTCAACCTCCTTCTTTCCTTCCCTTCAGTTCCTCCTCCTCCACTACCTCCGTCTCCTCTTCCTCCCCATCTCCTCTGCTTGTCAGCAGCAGCACAAAGACGCTGCACCGCTTCTTTGCACTGATGCAGAGTTCACGTCCGAGCGGAAACACAAGGTGCACGCCGCAAACAGAGGAGGACGACACAGAGGACAGGTTGTGAGAAGGGACGGCGCTCACAGTTTATGCAAAGGTAAGCTCGTTCAGCAAAGAGATCAGTTTGTAAATAACTTAGAAGTTAAAGCTGATGTGTGCTGCGTGACCCGTATTAAAAACTACCAATTAGTTATTTACAATACGTTACAACATATAAGTGTAACATGCGGATCCATCCGTGTGCGTAAAAGATAAGTGGCCAAATGGCGCAAAGTTTTTGGTCTGAAAGCAACTTTTACCCTCAGATTTCACACAGACACGCTATTGTCCTGCACAGACACTGCGCGTCTTCATACTGTTCATGTAGTGTGCTATAGCAATGCACTGCATGCTGCATGTTTTTATCACATAGAAATGATTCTACATTATTGTTGTGAAACTCTTAAATGCAAATCAGAAGATTTGTCAGTTATAATTAACATCTGGCATGGAAACAGCCCGTGTTCACACTGCAGCTGCATGAGTCAAAAGGCAACATCATTATTCAGTAAATGAAATGTCAAGAGGAAGAGTTTCAAAACTCACATGTGCGTTTGTAACTTTGACTCAGTTACCTTCAGGTCCTTTTCACCAGTGTTTATATTTCCTTTAACCCCCTGTACATCCTCTTCTGCTGCACTACTTCCCATTAGTTTAGTGATGGGTACAAATATAACTTTAAATATTTTATATCATACAGTGTTACATGCTACTGATACACAAACAGCAGCTTGTTTCTAATGAGAATACATTTGTTGGAAACAATGAAAATCAATTGTTACTGCGCTCCTTAAGCGAAACTACAGAATGACTGTCTCACAGTTGTGACAGATTTCACATGAGTGTGTGGCATCATGGTTAGAGTGTCCATCAGCAAGACGCATGTGCACTTTAAATTTTCATTCAGGAATGTAGCTAATATTTATTAATTAACTTAAATATAATATTATATATTTTCAGATAATCCAGAATGTTTAAA